>MU700057.1:0-15864 GCA_026770625.1 Nicotiana glauca
TGGCATGAAATTAAAATGTGACATTTTTTATTTATTATATTTTTTATATTTATTTTTATGATGATTTTTTTTTTTTTTAAATGTAAAAAAAATATTTAAAATGTAACTAAATAAAGAAAAACACCTAAAATCAATTAAAATTATTTTCGTCTATTTTTTTAGGAGTTATTTTCATACAGGGCAAAAATCACGTGCTTACAATGTGAATGCATGAATACGACTAAGTACAAAATATCATTGAGATAACAGCAAAAAACGACCACTACGGGTCCCAACAATATCAGCATAAAGTCTAAACAAGATATCTAGCATGATGTACAACTCATTTACTTTATCATATGGTGAAAAGATATATATCAACAAAATAGGGCAACTATTCAGTTGCCTAGGAACAATAGAGTCACCATTCACAGGGTGCACGCCCACACACCCGTCACCTACCATGTGTGTCACCTCAACACCAATTACATAGCACATAATTCGGGGTCTTATACCCTCAGCACTGAGTTTAAAAGAGTTAATTATCTTAAACACGCCAATTCTTGCACCGAGCAAGACAAGGGATACTCCAAGAATGCCAACACGCACATAGCTACCTTTGAACAACTCAAAACTATCCAAAAGCAACTCAAATACATCATATAAAGCCCAAGGAGGCAATTACAATTGATAAAGATTGATTCCCAAGTTAAATATCAAATCCGGCAAAAAATCACACCTGGGCCCAAGCCTCAAAACTCAACAAAACTCACAAAATCCGATAGCCCATTTAATTATGAGTTAACCATACTATTTTCACTCAAATCCAATTCCAAAATAGTGTTCAAAACTCAAAAATTCATATTATGAAACTTTAGGCCAAAAACTACCAATTTCACTTTAAAATTCATCAACCAATTGCCAAAACGTAAGATAGATTCCTGGAATATAACCAAAACCGAGTAGAGAATACTTACCCTAATTCATATGGTGAAAATTGCTTCAAGGATCGCCTCATTCTGAGCTCCATAGAACAAAAATGAAAAAATGGTCGAAACCCTCAAAGTAGAGTACTTTATTATCACTTGGCAAATCAATGAATCGAGATCACGGAAATATCCTCGCGATCGCGAAGAAGAAAATGCATTTCCTCTAAATTACCATATGTGAAGTAATATAACTACGCGATCGCGGAAACGACATTGTGATCGTGAAAAGGAAAGCTACCTCCTGACCAGCTCATCCCATAAAACTATGAGAACGCGACCCTCCAATTGCGACCGTGAAGAAGAAACTTCCAAGTTCTAGTTCTCATTGTATGTGATTGCATCACCTATTTTGTGATCGTGAAGACCAAATGAGGTATCAGAAAACAAGATTACACCATCAATCAAACATGAAGGAAAAAGAGCCCGAAATCAATCCAAAATACACCCGAGCCCCTCGAGACCATGTCCAAACATACCAACAAGACATATAACATAACACAAACTTACTCAAGGCCTCAAAACACACATAACAATATTGAAACGACAAATCGCACCTAAATCTAAAAATCAATGAACTTGAAACTTCAAACTTCCACGACCGATGCTGAAACCTATCAAATCTCGTCTGATTGACCTAAAATTTTGCACATAAGTCACATCCAACATTACAGACCTTTTCCAACTTTTAGAATCAAAATCTGACCCAAATATAAAAAAATCCACTCTCGGTCAAACTTTTTAAAGTTCCAACTTTCGCCATTTCAAGCCAAATTCTAGTACAGACTTCCAAATCACGATCTGGACACGCTTTTAAGTCCAATATAACCTAATAGAGCTAATAGAACCATCAGAAATCCAATCTGAGGTCAAACACTAAAAAGTCAAAACTTGATTAAACCTTTCAAATTTAAAACTTCTAGCTGAGGATCATTCTTCCAAATCAATTCTGAATAACCTGAAAACCAAAATCGACGATTCACCCAAGTCATAATACATAATACCAAGTGACTCATTCCATCAAACAACTAAGTGAAGTGTAATTTCTCAAAATGATCGGTCGGATCATTATAGTAGAGTTTTTGGATATCGAGTCCATATTTTAGTTCTAGAACATGGTATAGGACCAATATCACCTTTATGACTTGTCTGTGAAATATGATGAAATATAGTATTGGACATATACCGTATTTTGAAACCAAAATATGAACCCGATATCAGTAAAGTCAAATATTGGTCAAACTTTCAAAGTCATTAAGCTTTTAAACTTTCAAATTTCAAGAAAGTGCGATAACTCGGTCAAGGGACTTCCGAATTTGATTCCAGACATATGCTCAAGTTCCAATCATGATACGGACCCAATGAGACCGTCAAAATATGAATCCGAGTCAATTTGCTCAAAACATTGACCGAAGTCAACTCAAAAATAGATTTTAAGGTAAAACTTTCATATTTTCTTATTTTTTAACATAAAAGCTTTCTGAAAAATAACCGAGTTGCGCATGCGAATTGAGGATTTAATATAAGGTATTTAAGGCTTCAAAGCGAAGAATGAGGTTCTAAAATGTAAGATGACCTATCGGGTCATCGCATTATATATATTTTGAACATGTTTCTGTGTCTAGTAGGTGTCTTGACCTAGGCTTGTCACTACTCTACCAAGGTTATGCTTGATACTTATTGAGTGCCATTATGGTATACCCGTGCTATGCTTCTGCACATTTTTATGTGGATTCCATGTATTCTGATTGTGTTGTTAAGAGTTTCATCTACGCGGCGGGATACTTCAAGGTATACCTGCTTGACGTTCGTAGGCCTCAGAGTCACCATCTTACTTCGTTATGCTACTATTAAATTATAATTAAAAACAATATTGTGTTTAGAAATTCTAGTGTGTTTCAGTAGTGCTTATGACTTTGTACTACCGATTTTGGGATAATGTATAACTATTGGCCGTTTGCGGGTATGTATGTATGTTACTTAATGGTTTATGATAAATGATTCAATAGTTCAATTCTGTTATTAGATCAGCATGTGTTAGGCTTACCTAGTCTTAGAGATTAGGTGTCATCGCGATGTGTTGGGCCACGTTTTGGACGCCCAAGGAGGCACCAGGCGCATATCGAACCTCCAAAGTTAGAAGTAAAATTTTAGGGGAGTTTTGAGTGGCGCTGGACACAAACAGTGATGCCAAAGGCGTGAAATTGAATTCAAAAGGACAGTAAGAGAGAAAATAGACTTATTCTTTAAAGATTAAACCTCCCTTCTCATCCTCATGTCATCCAAGGGTTATCATACTACCTAAGGTGAATTTTTAATGTGACTAGCGTTAGAATACTACTCCAAAACATGAATTCTAACAATATTCTGACTCAAAACCACGAGATTCTCAACAAGAACTCAAGAACAAGGTCTCTCCACTAACCTAGGATTTCACGATTCAAGGTAATTTTCATAACCGCTTTCAACCAAAATTTTTAGAGAGGTTAATGGTTGATATTTGTTACTAGAAACTACTACAAGAAGTTAGATTAACTATGAACCCAAGAAGAAGAGAAGAATCAAACCTGGGATTTTTATACTTTGGAAATCTTGGAACTTCTAGTATTGATCTTTAAATTAACTATGAATAGATTTGTATGGTGAGAGGAACCCATTGTATTGGAGAAAATTAAGGTATTCAAAAGAAAGGAATAAAGGTGAGTAGAGACAATGCTTTTACTAAAGTTGTCTTCTCACAAAGATCACTCCATAATTCATTGTTACACTATATAAGATGTTAATATTGGCTCTGAATGGACTGAGTGGACAAACAGTTTCCATTATAATTGTAGAAAAGATCTTATATGATTGTATGTTCCATAAATCATGTCTTATGCATTCATGACTTGCATGTGTTTCTTTAATGTATAGGTTGTATTGAGAAGCTCTTTTACATGATTTTATGGAACTGTTTTGATGAGAATTATGAATATATATCATTGTCTTAAATTTTTTTATGCAAGAATTACTCCGAAGAATATCTTGGGAGTTTCCTTAGATCTCTGAGAATGGTTCATAGCCTCTACTGATTTATGTTACCCCGAAACTACTCGTGTCAGAGTAGGATATTAGTGTACCGTTGATTCGGTTACTATGATAGAAGTGCCCTGGTAAGGCAAAAGAATGTGAGCATGCTAGAACCTTCAATTGTGAGGCGCCACATGAACGAGGTCTGGACGATCGGGCTGGGATCGTCCACTATACCGATCATTTGGTGACATTTTCTGAATCAGATTCGAAAAGAATGTCGGAATCAATGGAACTCCCCAGAAAAGACAAGAAACGAAATTGTTTTAGAAAATCTACAAGTATTGTTACGAGAAAGTTTATATATGTATTTATTTGAATTTTATATTTTTCAGAATAGAAGAGAAAAGAAAAAGAGAATTTTTATGAATGTCATCAAGAAGAATTTTACTATCGACATATGATTTGTCTGTATCAGCTATTTATTATAAGCTTTAAGAATTTTCTTATATCATGCATACATACTTTTTTCAGAGTCTCGTTCTAGATTTAGTAGGAGGGTTGCTTTACTTATTGAATGCCGTTGTGGTGTACTGATGTTCTCTTCATGGGAACCCACATTGACCTATGTCAATATAGCGACATATTTTACAGGTAAGCAGGTTACGAGCTATGATATTCTCCACCCATTACCATAAGATATGGTGAGCTCCATTTTAGTTTGTGGAGTTCGTTGATTCTATAATTTTATTTTATTATTTTAGTATTTCTTAGAGGTTTCATAGATAGAGTCAAAACAGAGTCATGGGTATCCACTTTGCATTACATTTATATTTCAATGTATTCAAGATAGCATAATGAACTTCCTTTTAGAATATTATTTCATTTGAAGATTTAGAAAAGTATTTGCATTAAATCATATCAAATTGTGCTAAGATGCATTGTATAACAGAAATGTGTGCGGTAAAATCGGAGGAGTCTATTTCCCCCCATCGAGGTACGTTCGGGGTACCCTAATGGCACATCGAGGCCATGAGGTCGTGGTCGAGCTCCTTATATCGACTATGATCCATGGTTCTATAGTGGCTCGAAGGTTAGAGGATATGTCTGTAACCTAGCAGAAGGCGCACAGACGATAAGTTACCGAGGGGATAGCACGAACCAACAGATTCTAGTGTCTTGTCCAGACCTCCCATTTCCCATAACTTTACATTTAATGCATCCTGTACTATATCGAGTCCCCTCGCCTATATAAGGGGGACTCACCCTACCTTGTAAACGACTGATGTTGCTCCACTTCTCCACTATGTAATAATTTCTCTCTCTCTCTCTCTCTCTCTCTCTCTCTCTCTCTCTCTCTCTCTTTCTTGTAAGATATCTGTCGTCATTGACCTTGAGGTTGCCTTAGCACTTCATTGTTTTATTTGTTTCTTCTTCATTATTTGGCTCAAAATTAGTAGTATAATCTTCGGTAAGCCCGAGATACGCTCGAAGCCAAGCTCCGAGGTACCCACTGGCCTGCTTTGCGCCCGAGAAACGTCCCCTTACTTGTTCGATTACTGCTTTGGCTGACTCGATCTTTACCATCTTACTTCCCATTTTAGCACTAACAACCCTTGCAAACTAGCTCGGGAATAGATCACATATTTTTAGAATCTCATTTACAGATCTAGTTGTTGTTACCATTTTCATGGTAAACAGTTTAGCACCCACCGTTGGTCTAAAAATAGTAGTGATTATTCTCTTGTTAGTTTCGTCACTTAAACACACGATAACATTCAAAAAATTTCTTACCCAATATCTTTTTATTTTAGGTTAATGATCAGCTCGATAAGGGAAATCGACGACTATAACCCCAAAAATAGTAAAGAGAACAATATGGTCGTTCTAATGACTGGCGCGACACCGCTGGACCTTGATAATGCATGTAGACCAGTTCGAGTAGACGCGGGTCTGTATGCCGCGCAGTAGGGTAATAAAGTATCGCGGACCGATGGTGGCACGCATCACGTTAACCAATGGGAAGCCCAAAAAATCTCATCCAATGTAGAACGGGAAGTTAATCTTTGTATTATTTTTGAAATGTTACAGGAACATCATTTGGCTATCTCTCAGCTACAAAGCTATCCGGGCACTCTCAGTGCAGCAGCACCCAATATATCTCCTCACTTCGATCTAGTACACGAGGTATTAGGCAATAACAAAATGACAACCTATCCTGTAGTAGTAAGGATGATGGAAGACCTTATCGTAAAAATCTTAATCATGCTCACAAAGACTCCTGCAGCAACCGTCTGACGAAGATACGATCCAGGAACTCATTTCGTGAAAGTCAGAAACAACGAATTCTCTAAGGAGTGACAGGATCGCAAGGCCTCACGGGCGTATCACCACTTACACGCGCCCATGCAGGAACATCGACCTCCAAAATGAAGAACTCGGGCCTGTCCCAACAAGGAGATTTGAAGAAACTCCCTTGTAATATACCATGACACAGCGCCATCATTCGGTACCTGATCTCGAGGACCCGCTTACCATACTAGCGCGGTCCATGGAAGTGCACGCGACGCCATCAAAGCAATGCCAAAAGGGCCTAATGCACCGAAGGCCGGGAAAATAAAAATTAGAGTGTTATGAGAAGCTGCACCCTGCTCCCTGACAGGACAAACGAAACCGCTCCTGGCCCCGAGTAGTGGGTCGGCACGGGCCTTCGCCGATAACCCAAATAAAGCATACCTAGAGAGTCTAGAGTAGTTCAAGCAAAGCTTGATTGAATATCCGGTCGAGGCTTAGTCGGATGCCGTCAACCAATACCTGACCTAAGTCAGGGCCGTGGATGACCCTCGAAAAACCTAATGGGGTTCAATATATCTAGGTAGATTCCCAATAGAGGAGCTGACGCTGAATGAATGAATCCATTCTCCACACAACGCGAACGGAAAACACAAGTCGAGGAACAGCACATCTCGCAACAATAAGGCAGTAGCCCGAAGATAACACCCTCGAGGATGATCCAATGGTGCAAGATTCAACAAGATGCAGTGGAGCTACGGACCCAAAAGAGCAGCAACTACGCCATTCAACAAAGGTCGCCACAAAGTGTCGCCAAACGAGCAAACCCGGATCCAGCACCACGGACGAAAGGAGATCGGACAAAATATAACCGGCGAGCCGCAATGCATTGTCGCGGCTGTTGAAAGATGGTGGCACCCTGCGAAGATCCATAGAATGTAGAATGCAGGTACCCATCACTAGAAAGGGACGATCTCAAAAAATGCTCTTAAAGGATACCTCCTCGCTCGAGGAAAAAGATGCCAAGATTTCACCTCGACATTGTATTAACGTATTGGTAATCCCTTTTTTCATTCGACTCATTTCAAATAAAACATGCATTTGTGAGTACATGAGGATCAGCCAAATTATACTAACGGTGTCAAATCGAAGACGATAGGACAATCCGGACCAACTCCAGACTCGATCGGAATCTTTAATAGGTTCCTAATGGCGATTGTCACGACAACCAAATTGCTTCCCCTGTGTGGCCCGTCCAAACATAGATTGATACATTGAGAAACACAGGTATAAAGACAATGTAAAATACATCACCCAGGACGCAATTCCAACCCCGCTCCTCCAAAGGTGTAAAACCTCGTGACAGACGTAGGGCCAAAGCGTCTAGCTACAAGCGACAACAGGAGATCCCTCACCCAATGCCCATGATCAGCGTTCCCCCAAATGAGGTCAAAAGGTAAGAAAAGTCACATCCACGGTCAGGCTTGGCCGGACGAGGAAGACGACTGCCGCGGGGTCACCATTTCCTTTCCTTTCTTATTACCAATCTGTACGCAGGCAGCCAGTTGTGGCATTCAAGTAGCTCTAGATCCCGCTCGAGGATCCGCAGCCACCACGGGGCTCGCTGGGCATTCTTTCCTCGACCGGATTTTTAACAAGAACAAGGTTCAGCCAACAATATTATTAGCAGGACTGCACACCCCGTAAAGGGGACCCAATGAGATCATGATCCTCTCTCCTGAAATATTCCAATATAGACTCATACAAAGCACATCGGATAATCAGGGAAGTCACATCCATGTGGACCAGACTCATGATAACAGGGCAATATGTATTTAGAAATTATATTCCCGTCAAGTGATAAAGAATATTTTTTAAGCATTCCATGCCTCGAAGAAGACTATTTCGGCTTATCCACAGCAAAAAACCTCTCCGCTAGATATATTTTGAGATACCTGGAGACTTATAGAATCTAGTATACGCATGGCCCCAGGGTCGAAATGCTGGGCTCACCAAGCCTTTGTGGTGCAACTCCGAGCTCACGAGAAGCGGTCTTCAGGCTTAAACAACTTGATGGTTCGGAAACTGCCACCGATATCCAAGCACTGGAAAATATGAAATAATAAGACTTAATGGGGATCCTTGGCAAAACCAGATCTATTCTCCATATACTGTAAGACCTCAATATGCATGAAAAATCCCGCAGTTTAGGCTATATATCACATTTGTAATAATCCCTAAAGGGAATACCCTCGGCGTAGACACCTAAAACTATTTCTCAGGATAACAAATAGCCCCAGCCAAACGCACATGACTCCGATCAAAACGACTGCTTCAGCCCAAAAAACGTGACTCGTGGAGGCTCGACTGTTGCTACAAAATCCTCTAAATCTACTTCGGGAAGGACCAGTTAAAAACAGGCCTCCCTCAATAGGCAAAAAATAAGTTTCGACCACATCGGCTCCAAAATCGCAAAACGTCGATCTACTCGACCTACAAGTTGTGAACCTTCTGAGGTGCTTGAAACATCGCCGACTACGACTTGAAATCGAGGTTCTTTTAGAACCGACGACGAGTCAGGCAAAATAATCAATAAGACCTTAATGAGAGGAATCAAAGCCTACAAAAAGCCTCCAGACCTTACATCAAATAGCGTAAATGCCATTGTCGCCAGCTAAGCAAGCCTCCGGGCCTTACATCAACAGGTCTCTACGACCATACAACTTAAGAGCCATTGTTGCCAGCCTAAAAATAGAAAACTTGAGGATTAAAGTGAGCTCGAATCATAACTCGATTTGTAGACCGAATCAAAAATAGCTAACAAAAGAAAAGCCTCCAGGGCTCATATCAAAAGTTACCCCCGACCAAACAGCGTAAGTGTCATTGTCGCCGGTATGCCAAGCCTCCAGGCCTCATATCAAAAGGTCCCAGTGACCAAACAACGGAAGTGCCATTGTCACCGGATAAGCAAAGCCTCCGGGCCTCATGTCAAAAAGTCTCAACGACCAAGCAACAGAAAGGCCTCCATCGCTGGATGAAAGCCCAAATGATATTTAAGGGCGATTACAGCTCGGGTCGCAATGTGACTCGGAGACTGGACACAAAGATCATAACACTCCCAAGAGCGTGACATCGATGCCATTATATCTAATTGGATCCTCCAAAAAGATTAAAGGGTCAATTATAGCTCGAATCACAACGCGACTCGGAGACTCGACCCGGAAAATTACCAAATGCCTAAGAGCAGAAACTAAGAACCACTATCGCAAGCTCGACCGGGCTCAAGGGTAAGTTATGCTCAAGTCAGATCTTGACTTAGAGACTTAAGCCGAAGGTAATCGAAAAATGCAAGACTAAAGGCTACTCTGGGATTGAATCAATCCAGTACAAAATAAAACTCCAACAAGTAGAAGTACAAGAAACTATAAGTTGCGGGGTCTCCCCCTCCTTATTATTACATGTCAATGACAAGATGCAATCTCGGCCTGCGTCATATGATGAAATCTATATGTATATACACAAAGCAAAGAAGGCAGGGAATGTTTGTTCCTCCTTTATTTCCCTTTTTGGTCGCTACAACCCATCGTCCTCTTACTCTTCATCAGATATAAAAAACATGGCATCAAACTCCGCTCCCATGGCATGTCTGATCTCTCTCGAGAGATCGAAAACTCTAGCATGAATCTCTTCGAGGGTCTCCCTCAGGGATCTGCATCTCCCATACTCCCTGTTGTTGCCTTCATGATCAAGGGCCTTTTTCAGCTCGGGACTAACAACAGCGGCGCTCTTTGAATAATCCACCATCTTCTGCTCCACTCGGGTGCTATTTATACGACCACCGCCCGTACGTTCACCACCTCAGCTTTTTCCCTTGATAGCTCGGATGAGAGCCTTGTGATCATCTTCGCTCGAGTGGAGTCATTCAAACGAGCAGCCTAAAGTTGCACCTTAAAAATGGATGTCGCAGCCTAAGCTCTCTCTTTGGTCTCCGAATGAGCATTAACATGCGCTTGCAGCATGGCAGATTCGTGATTGGCAGCACCAACCTCGCCCCAGAGTTGATCCAGCTCATATGCCTTGACCTTCAACTGGAACAGCAGAATTTCAAAGGCCGGCAAAGATTTAAAAAAGGATGGGAAGGAAATACGGGCCAACACAGAAGGTAAAATACCTATTTCTTCAAGAGGGCCACTCGAGCATGGCTTCGATCCACCCCACACCTTAAAGAAATGCGTTCATTTTCCTTCACCGCGCATAGAAGATGGAGGGACTTCCTCATTTTCCGAGCTTCCAGCACCTGGGTCTCGTGACGAAGCTACTCAACTTTGAGCATATCAAAAGCCTGAAAGAGAGAAGCCAAGCGTATAAAGAAAAGAGAAAAAAGTATCGGGTTAGAACATCCCTACCAGGTTAAAAACTCACCGTAAGGCCAAAATGATAAGCCTCACCAAGGTCCTAAGCTATGCCCAATAAAGCATTAGTCCCGGATACTGGCCGACCGACCGAATCATTTGCTCTCAACCGTTACGGATAAGGTGCATCACCGCAAGCCTTCTCACACGTAGAACATCTTTCCTTTTACCAACACTGCACGATTCTTGAACTAGAGGTCTCTCCTCGAATAAACTCCCGATGCCCATAGTAAAGGAACTGAGGAGGTCAGCAAAGAAGAGGTCGTCCCTGAAAAAGAAAATAGAAGGGTGGGAAGAGAACGCCAGGCACCTACCGTAGTAATTTACCTACGACCTCCCTTTCGAAAGATCTCGCCACCGGCGCCTATCATGAGTCCAACATGATGCCAGCTTACGAGACCATTCGGCTAAGTCTGAAACCTTATCATGCAACCAATGAGAAGCTATAAGCAAAAGATGTGAAGAAATCATTATGAGTCTGACCTCATATGAAGAAAAAGATAGCTCGAATAGAATGCTTATGTGTGGAGCTCCATTTCTCAGGGAACGGTAGGAATTCTCCGGGGATGATGTCAGTCATTCGAACCCAAACAAAGTGGCTCATCCATTCTCATAGTGGGGGGTTTGTGGGTCGGATTTAGCTCCGATTAGCTTTTGTTCATAAGTCTTCATAAGTCTGAATATTCTGCTATTAAATCGTATGTATTTTGTGGGTCTTCTACTTCTTCTTTTTTTCGTATTTAAGTATTTTTTCCCAAATATTTATTTTTATGTCAGTAGGTTTAATTTCTTTGATTATATATAGGACTAATATTTTGTATTTTTCTAGCATTCCTTTTGTCATGTAAGTAGTTATTCTGTATTTTTCTATCATTCTTTTTAAAAGTAGGTCAGATTATATTCTTGTTTAGTCTTTAGTGGATTTATTGTATTTATGACTGTTTTATATTGTGAATATTTTATTATAATATTCTGTTTGTAACGGTTTTAATTTTAATATTTCCATTATGTCTTGTTGTATATTCATCAGGAGATCTATATCCTTTGTTATTAAATAAGTATTAATTGTTAATTTTAGTTGTTGTTCTAAAGCTTCTATTTTTTCCGTAATTTCTATCCAGTATGGTAAATATTCTTGATTTATCATGCTTAATTATAATATTTTCTTATTGTAAATTCTAATTTTAATATCTCTATTTTACAATTTGTTATATATTCTAAATATTCTGTTTCTCCTGTTTCTATATATCCGTTTATATTAGTTTTTAGGAGTTGGTAGAATGTTATTAATTTGTTTATATTTTGTTTTTCTAGTCTGTCCTTATTATGTAGTTCTCTTAATTGTTTTATATTACTTCTTATATGTTCTAAAAAGATTAGATTTTTAGATTCTTGATATAATTGCATATTTTGATGTAATCTATGTTCTTGTAATTCCATTATTTTTCTGGTTTCTGTTTGGTTCATTTAATCTGAATATATATCATCAGTGAGTATATCAAATTCAGATAAGCTTATTATATTTTCTTCTTCTAAGTCGGATAATTCTGCTAAATCATACCATTCTTGGGTCATTAACTCTAGTATTTCATACATAAGTAGTTTGTCAAAAATTATACTTTTGATGTCATTATTAAGTGATCTAAGTACGTGTAAAATAGTTATTTTATATTCATCAGTGTTATCTAAGATGTAAGTATGATTCATTTTTATTTCATGTTTTGCTAAACATATTCCTCTAATCTCTATGTTTATCATAATTTTCATCATTCTATAACAAGTTAATAAGAACAATTCTTTTAGTCACTACTATGATTTTTTGCTTCAATCATTTTACCCTAACAGCGCCTCAACTCTGGTTACTACCCTATCACGGCCTCTTGCCTACTGGTTTCACCTTTAGGATGGCATAGTCTGGGCTTAAACTACTCTCAGCATGATTATTCATAGCAAACTTACTTAAATTGCTCTTTTTAACAGTTATTATATCATGATAATTACTACGATATTCTAGAGATTATAAGGAATATAAGTATTTAGCTATACATATTCATAAGAGAACTTACTTGGTTTTGTATATCGGGGATTTCTTCCTTCATAGATTTGGATTGCTCCATAGATAGTTGAAAAAGATTTTTATTGAATATTGAATATTTTGTTTTTACAAGAGAAGGATGCTTTCCGTGTAGAAAGGCTTGCTCTTCTAAGCCTTAAGGGTTACCTATTTATAACAAAAAATTTTAAACTATTTCGTCCATCTAACTTTACATTTGGACGGCTAAAATTAAAAGTAAAAACGCGTCCCAACAGTTTTTTCACTGACGGTGGTAGTGAGTAAAGTGGGACTCACAATAACGACTTAAAGACTAAAAACAAAACTAATAATTCATAAAGTCAAAAAGGTAGACTAATAATTACATAGATTCCTTCTTTATGTCGTTCTCACTTTTCTTCTTTATGTCACTCTTGCTTTTCACTGGGTCCTGCTAGTTGTTGTCTTGTAGTTTTTTGAAAGATTCTTTTATTTTTGTTTGTCAGTTTTCATCTTCTTCTCCGAGCTGGATTTCTGGAACTATATTTCTTTCTCCTTGGCATTTTGAACATATATGCTCTGAGTAGATTGGACTTATTTGTTTGCAGTATCTTGTCATAAGGTCTTGCGAGATAAATCCTCCTCTAATAGCTCTTGTAATAGGTGCTTCCTCTGGTTGGATCAGTGTTTTAATCCATCTTCGTATTTCTTCCATGTCGTTTTCTCTTAAGTTTTTCGAATGGGTGTAAATCATTGTGTGTTCTCGGGATTGGTATCCCCAAATAGGTTTTTCATCTACGTAATTGCTAACTAATTCACTCAAAATAGTTGATAGGCCAATAATTCTTTTGTTTGAATAAAATGATGGTATATCGGCTTTAGGTATTTCTGGTTGTATTTGTACATTTTCTGGGATAATCATTTCCCTAGTTAGTCCTAATTTGATAACTTGGATTACTGGTTTTATTTCGTTGTAGAGTATCTCTGCTGGTGCTACATAGAATTTTATGTAAAATAGGTCTCCTTTGGTAATCCGTTTGTAAGTAGTAAAGGCACTATATAATTCTGGTATTGTGGCTACTTCTTGCCCTGTTTGTGTATATACTGTACTTAATAGTCCATAGTTGTAACATGTTTTTACTAGGTTTGCATTTGTCCCTGGTTGGGCAATGAGTCGGTTGTATCCTTGTAATGGCTGTGTTATGTAATCTGTTTTTGGGTTTTGGGTTGTTTTTGATCTTGGATTTAAATTTAGAAAGGTTTGGATTTTGTGGATGTTTTGTATATAGCTATTGGTAATATAATCGTAGGTTTGTTTTTCCTGGTTAAGGCTTTCTCTATAGCTAGTTGTTTGGGGTGTTGGTGTCAAAGGATTTTGGGATTTTGGGGTATATGGTTTGTTGAATATGGCGTTCATATTTGTGTTTATGTATTTTCCTTTGTTACCTCCTGCTGCCGATGTCGAGCTGCCTGCAGCTGTATGTAACATCATGTTAGTTTGTAGGTTTTGGGTTTTTAGGTGTTTCCCAACATCACCTTCTAGGTCCGCATGTTTAGAGCCATGCTGCTGGCTTAGTTCCGCATGTTTTGAGCCATGCTGCTGGCTTAGGTTTTTTGCTTCTATAATCTGCAACCTCTTTTCTACTTCCGTCATTTGTAGTGACAGTGTAGTAAGTATTGAGAATAGGTCTTGTGTAGTTTCTTCTTCATTTGTTTGTGTACTTTTGTCTTGATAAGTAATCTGCAATCACATTCTTGTCAGTAGGAATTATCTCTATTGTAAATGTGAAATTTAGTATATTTAATATGAGTCTTCGTATTTCTTTCGTTGTAACTGAGTCTTGTACCTTTTTAGTTATCCACCATTTAACTTGTGTTTTATCTGTTCTAACAATAAATTTGTTATATACTATATATGGTTCAAATGATAATAAATACTTATATAAAGCTAATAATTCTTTTCTATTTATTTCCCATTTTAACTGTAGTTCCGTAAATGATCCTGAATAATATCTACAGTGATGTTCTATTTTTTCATCCTTATATTTGTATTTAAGTACTCCTCCATAACTATGATTACTTGAGTCTGTCTCTACTATATATATAAATTCTCTATTTTCATCTGAAAAATATAGTTTTGGTAATTTTTTACACATATCTTTTATTTTTTGTTTATTTATTTTGTCTTTTTCATCAAAGTGATATTCTATATCTTTCTTTAATTTTTTCTGTAAAGGTTTTAAATTTTCTGCCAATTTAGGTATATATTCTCTAACTTGGTTAATTAATCCTAAGAATGATTGTAATTTTTTTTTGTATCTAGGGTTTCATTTAAATTTATTATTTTTTGTACTATATTTGTTTGCATTTTAATTCCATTTTTATCTATTTGAATTCCTAAGAATTCCACCTGATTTTTAAGTATTTCTGCCTTATTTTTACTAAGGCTAATTCCTGAGGATTCTATTATATGTATGAATTTTTCTAATAATTTTATATGTTCATCTTGTGTCCTTGAGTATAGTAGTATATCGTCTATGTAGATTATACAGTTTTCTAGTTGATTAAAATAGCTATCCATAAAATGTTGGTATCTTCCTGGTGCATTTTTATATCCAAATGATAAAACGTTCCATTCATAAAATCCTTGTGGTATTGTAAAAGCTGTTAGTTTTTTAGATTCTTCTTCTAATTTTAAGTGGTAAAATCCTGATTTACAGTCAAACTTACTAAAATAGTTATAACCTTGCACTTGTCTTATTTTTAATATTTTATTTGGTATTGGATAATTATATGTTTTTGTTNAATGTTTTGCTAAACATATTCCTCTAATCTCTATGTTTATCATAATTTTCATCATTCTATAACAAGTTAATAAGACCAATTCTTTTAGTCACTACTATGATTTTTTGCTTCAATTATTTTACCCTAACAGCGCCTCAACTCTGGTTACTACCCTATCACGGCCTCTTGCCTATTGGTTTCACCTTTAGGATGGCATAGTCTGGGCTTAAATTACTCTCAGTATGATTATTCATAGCAAACTTACTTAAATTGCTCTTTTTAACAGTTATTATACCATGATAATTACTACGATATTCTAGAGATTATAAGGAATATAAGTATTTAGCTATACATATTCATAAGAGAACTT
>MU700058.1:0-14867 GCA_026770625.1 Nicotiana glauca
AAACTCAACTAAAGTGCATTAAATTAGAGTGTAATAATCGACTAAAATACGTAATTATAGCCTATCATCAATAAACTGTAGATTATTTGTATTCTAATTGTAGGTGCTTTGTTTTCTGTTTTCACAAATAAAAAATGACTAAAACTTCAACAAATCTTCTGCAAAAATGCAGTTATGTCGAAAATGTCAATTATGCTACAATTTAAATGGGAATTGGGATATTAAAATTCAATGTATCCAGTTTGTAGATATTTTGTAGATACATTATAGATTATTTATGTTCTAATTGTAGATGCATTATTTTCTGTTTTTACAAATCCAAAACGAATAAAACTTCTACAAAATCTTCTGCAAAAAATAGTCTATAATTTATCTATAATTTTTCTATAATTTATCTACAATTTTTGCAATATGTCTTCTTCTTCTTCTTCGAGTTTCAATCTGAATTTCAGTCAAAACCAAGTCTAATCTTCACCAAAACCCCTCAAAATTGAGATATAAACTCCAAAACATACTCCCAATTATTTTCAACAACACCCAATCAAAACAAATAATGATTGAAAACCCAAATTTGAATTCAAAGTTTCAAAGCTTTTTAATGGCTGTCAATGGTGGAATTGCTGCTCTCTTGTCTCTTTGAAGGTTTGTTCTTCTTCATTGAGAAAATTTGAAGATAAAGGTAAATATGTGTATGAACTTTGAAGATTTGACTTCAATTTTGATGAACTTTGTTGTTCTTCATTGATGAACTTCAACTGGAGTAAAATGGGAAACCAATTTTGTTGAAGGGTTTCTTCAATTTTCTGTGAATTTAGAGGGAGAATTTGGTTTCAGAAGATGGAAAATGGTAAAAAGAACGTGGGTATGGGTAGAACGCGGGTAGGACTGAGGGGTTAGGAGAGAGAAACATGCAGATTTCTTTACTTTAGGAGTAAAAAATGTACAATTAATTATACTTTTAATTAATTATGGTATACAGCGGCGGATTTATCTTAGGCGAAGCGGTGTCACGTGACACCGCTTCGTCGAAAATTTTTACTAATTATTTATATATAATTCAAATGAAAAAACAGGAAAAACGGTAATATCAAATAAGTGACACCACTTATCACAAAGGGGTGTCTAGCTTACCTGGTCAAAATTTGAAGATTTCTTGGCAGGGACTTGAGTTCGAACCTCTATAGTCTCATCCGTTGTTTTTACTACTTTTGTACTACTTTACTAGCACAATACATTTTATAAATTGAAGAATGCTTGTACGTTGTATTATTTCTTTTTCTTAAATATTTTTTTAAATATAATATTATTACAATATTTTTTTTATTTGTTCACATCTAAAATGGTGACACCGCTTAAATATTTTCTGCGTACGCCACTGATGGTATAGAATTGGTAATTTGGTATACTAAGTGTAATTAAGTTAAAGCTTAAATATTGAGGGTAATAAGGTTTCATATGTGACATAAAAATATAAAAATCTCATTAAATAATGTTGGGCCCGTGCGAGCCAACCTAGTATAAATAAAAGAACTCTCTATTAAATTAAAAATAAGAAAATCCACTTACCTTGAAAGGGGACTGTACCACGCAACTACAGATGAAGCTTGGAATTGCCTCATTTGCTCCCCCTAGAAGTCATAGTAGTGAATGACATAGTAGTATATAGGTACTAGGGCTAAGGTCTGAAAATTCGCATGCACATTCACGTGGTATCCATGCATGGACAAATTGACCTGCCTCCAACAAGTCCACAATTTTTAAAGGACAAGAATGGACACTGTTTGTGTAGTCACATTTTGGATTGGATTGGATGCGATGTCACAGCTTCACTTTTGAGTGAATACAAGGAGAAGTTTTATTTTGTTTCTTACAAAATTCTTTTTTATCTTACAAAATTGTGAATCTCATTTTATATTTTTGGGTCCATAAAATTCTGTGTTCACAAAATTATGAGATAAAAAGTTATCTTATACAACTAGTGTAAGTTACATGAGACACAAAATAAAATTTTCCGAATCCCCAAGACTATTCAATGGACCTCACCGTTTGCCTTTTTAACCTTTTCCACTGTTCGTTCAATTAGGGGTCATTTGGTTGGGAAAAAGATATTCCGGACTATCCAATGGACCTCACCGTTTGCTTTTTTAACCTTTTCCGGTGTTCGTTCAATTAGGGGTCATTTGGTTGAGAAAAAGATATTTCGGATTATAATTACGGAATTAAATAATAATAGAATTATTTAGTAAACATATTTTTATAGGTGGATATTTAGTTCATTAGATTAAAATATATACATGGAGTATAAAATAAAATATGTATTTGGTGTATACTGACAAGCTGGAATAAACTTTATTTCCAATTTTAACCTTAATTTTTTTTAAAGGCCTTGAGAGAAGAACCTTGGAGTAGGGTATCTTTGTCCTGTATTTTATAGTCAAAATAGCATGGTATAGCTAGTTTTCGGATTGGTCAATCAAAAATAGCTATCGTTTACAAAGTCAATAAAAAATAGCTACTATTTGCTGCAACAGAGACCGGTCCCGTATAATATACAGGAGTTCGGGTGCATCTGTGTACGAACTCCTATGCTGGACCGGTACACTTTGCTGACTCCTGTATAATATACGGGAAACTGGAGCACCGGTGCTCCAAACTCCAGTATATTATACTGGACATTTTGTACTTGCTGGAACTCCAGTATATTATGCGGGAGTTCAAGCATACTTATGCTGGAACTGCCGTATAATATGCGGGCGTATTTTTCGGGTTTTGAACAGTATTTTCGCTCAGATTTATTTTTACATGAACAGTGGCTAAATTTCGATTACTTTTGAAACTGTGGCTATTTTTGAATGACCAATTGTAAATCTGGCTATTTTTAAATTTCTCCCTATTTTATAGCGGTATTAGTAATTCCGGAATTATTACCCAATTGTTATTTGCAATAGAATAATACCACAATTATGGTATAACTAATCTTGAAATTACTAATTCCGGATTTAAAAATTCAGCCTAACGCGGAAAAGAGTAATCTTATATTTAATCACAAAATTACTATCCCTAATTCAACCAACCAAACGACCCCTTAAGGTGTCTTACTTATGTGAGGGTATTTGATTGAATACCAAAAAGAAACTTTTTTAAAGTTTATGGTTTAAAACTAGCCATAGTTTATTTTGAAGCTATAAATCAACTCTTTAAGATAAAATAAAATGTGTAAAGTTAAATTATTAAACTAGTAGAATTTTTTTTTTTTTTGGACTGATTAAAAGAAAAGGAACATCACATAAATTAGCATAAATGGCCTATCCACATAATCTGAATTATATAGTAGTAAAAGAGTTGGTGATTTCTTTCATTTTGTTTCAAACTTTCATAATGTCCCAAAGAAATGATTTTGAAGCGTTGATAGTGCAATAGCGGAGAAGTAAAAACGGAAAAATCACTGGGTAGCCCAATGGCTGAAGAGTAGCTATAAGTATGGTTTCATTACCAAAAAAAAAAAAGGAGTAGTAAAAACGGAACCAAACCCTTATTTTTCTTTTCTTTTTCCCTCTCAACTCCTTAATTAAGTTTTGAAAGATTGTACGTAGATTTAAATCAAAATTGAATATACACTGTATCGGTAATATATCGAATTAATTATGTGCGGACATGTCATGACACGTGGATCAGTAAAGGATGATAGTTGGCGAAGAATAATTGAAGAAGCACGAGCTTTAATAGACACGGGCAAAGATCCAAGAAAATCAGAAGGAACTGATACTCGAACCTCTTGATAAATTGAAAAAGCATCAGGAGAATGAACTTAAATAGCAAAAGAATATAGATACATATTATTGGTAATTAATAGGCATTAATTACGAAAAATATTATAGAATCTATATTAAAACAGTTATGATTGCCAATTATAACGTTATATTAAATGTCATTAATTGTCCATAATGACTCCATTATGAAAGGAGAGAAACGTATTGCTTAGAAATAGTTATAAAAGGTGAGAAAAGAATATTTGTAAGGACACGAAATACTATTGAAATATTCAGATTTACTTGGCTTTTTATTCAGCTATTATTTATATCGATTATTCCTATTTCTATTTGATTATCAATAACTCGAGTTCTTCTCAGTAAAAGGATGACAGTTGGCGAAGAATAGTTGAAGAGGCACAAGCTTTAACAGGCACGGGCAAAGATCCAAGAAAATAGAAGGAACGGATGCTCGAACCTCTTGATAAATTGAAAAAGCATCAGGAGAATGAACCTAAATAGCAAAAGAGTATAGATACGTATTATTGGTAATTAATAGGCATTAATTACGGAAAACGTTATGGAATCTGTATTGAAACAGTTACGATTACCAGTTATAACGTTATGCTAAATTTCATTAATTGTCCATAATGACTCCATTATAAAAGGAGAGAAACGTATTACTTAGAAATAGTTATAAAATGTGAGAAATAAACATTTGTAAGGACACGAAATATTATTGGAATTATTCAGATTTACTTGGATTTTTATTTAGCTATTATTTATATCGATTATTTCTATTTCTATTTGATTATCAGTAACTCGAGTTCTTCTACAAAACAAGCCTTGACCGAAATTTCTATATTTGGTTAAACAAATTGGTTCTATTATCGGAAATCTAATAATCTATTACTTCCTAAATTAACCTTTTTGTCAAATCAATCATGTCAAATGTCAATGAAAACAATCAAGGAGACCGTCAACTCCAGGAGATTCAGCAAGGTGATGGAACCCCAATCCCTTCCCCACGAAATTCTCCTCGACAATCTCGAGAAGGAACTCCTGATTGATCTCAGTTAGATGCAAATGGTCAGTTTGAAAATGATGGGGCTATCAATGAAGCTTTGAAAAAGTTAATAGCTCAACAGGTCAGCAAAGCTCTTGAGGCTTTCGCTAACCGATTACCAGTTGTGCCACCAATATCAACTCCAAACAACAACACCTTAGAAAATCTTCGCTCAGGAGTTATTAACTTAGGCAGTGGAGGAACTTCTAACGAATCTCGTGACGGAGGGTCAGGGAACCCAATTAATTCTGATTTACAAAATTTAGTACTAACTTTGCAGAAATAGCTCAAGGAACAAAGTGATCGCATAGAGCAAATACCTGGAGTACCGCCTGTAATCAAGAGGATAGATATGGACAAATACTCACAAAAATCATGGAAGCCAAGTGTTGCTCCTTTACCAATTTCGAAGAAATTTAAGATGCCCGATATTCCAAAATACGCTGGTACAACTGATCCACGGGATCACATAACTGCATTCACAACCAGTGTAAAAGGCAACAACTTGACCAAGCAGGAAATCGAATTAGTTTTGGTCAAAAATTTGAAAAAACACTCACTAAGGGAGTATTAACATGGTACTCTCTTTTACCCAAAAATTCTATAGATTCTTTTGCTGAACTTGCAAATTCATTCATCAAAAGCACACTCGGGAGTTCAAAAAGTTAATAAAATGATAGAGGACATTATAAAATAAAGCAAGGAGATACGGAGCTGCTCAGAGAATTCGTAGACAGGTTCCAGCGTGAAAGGATGATGTTGCCACGAGTACCAGATAACTGGGCAGCTATGGCATTTGCCAACAATCTAAATGAAAAAAAGTTCAAAATCCACCAGGAGACTCAAGGAAAGCCTACGAAATTTTCCAACTACTACTTAGAATGATGTTTATAACAGATACAGTACGAAGCTACAGATAAAAGAGGATACAATCATTCAATCCCAAAGGGATGAAAAGGTAAGTTCAAGGCAAACAGAAACTAAAAAATGTCTAGTAAAAATAGGTACGAACCTTACATGGGACCAGCAGGAAGAGACTCATGATCAAAACAGGATAACCCCAAGTACAATTGTAGATCGAGATATAGGGAGTCGGGTTCATCATCAAGGATCGGGAAAGAACGAAACACACGAGAGACGCGTGGTGATGACAGAAGCTCTAAGGTGAAGATCGGCGGTTACAATTTTAATGTAAGCACGTTTGAATTGGTCGATGTTTTAAGGAGCATAAGCGACAAGGTACGCTAGCCAAAGTAAATGAGATCAAATCCAAACAGGCGAAATCCTAATTTTTTGTGAGAGTTTCAACATGATCACGGTCATAAAACGGCGGATTATAAATTACTGCAAAGTGAAGTAGAATCTTTATTGAAACAAGGGTATTTAACTGAATTATTTAGTGAAAAAGGAAAGGAAGCATATATGAAAAACAGATAGGAGCCTCCAAAACCCCCTTCACCAAAAAGGACGGTTAATTTCATAAGTGGGGGAGAAGGGATCAATGGCGTAACAGTAGCAAGGAAGGTGTCAAAAATAGCGGTTACACATGGGAAGCGAGTTCGAGAATTTGTGGAAGAAGATAATATTACATTTGATGATGTAGATGCGGATGGCGTGCTAACCGCATAATGATGCACTGGTAATTTCTTTACTTGTATACGATACTAATGTGAAACGAGTTTTGATTGATCTAGATACTTCCGTAAATTTCATTCTATTAAGAGTGGTAAATGAGATGCAAGCTGATGATAATTTGATACCCAAGGCTCAAACATTATCCAGTTTTGACAACTCGAGGGTCGTAAAAAAGGCGAGATAACACTCACCACATTTGCTGAAGGAGTAGTCAAAGACACCAAATTTTAAGGGGTAGAAATGGATATGTCTTACAATATGATTCTCGGTAGACCATGGATTCACGAAATAAATGTTGTTCCATCTACCCTGCATCAAGTTATTAAATTCCCTTCACAATGGGGAATACGACAAATTCATGGTGACCAGCAAGCGTCTAGGATCATTAATTCCATAGCAGATTCAAGCGCAAAAAATGAAGAAACACAAAATTCAGTTGAGTATGCTGCAACACAAACCTCAACTGATCATAAGTGAACAAATTTAGACTCAAGGCCCGGTACCATCCAAGAGCTAGAAGAAAATAAAAACATCAAAATGACGATTGAGGAATTATAAGTTGTAGTAGTTTTTGCATCCTAGCCTGAAAGGAAAGTCTACCTTGGGGCCAACCTCAGCTAAGAAATGAAAGGTAAGTTGAATAAATTTTTGAAAACTAATGTGGATTGTTTTGCTTGGTCCCATTCTGATATGACAGAAATACCTCCGAAGGTAATGACCCACAAGTTAAATAAAGACCCATCATATCCACCTGTCAAACAAAAGAAAAGAAAGCAAGGATCTTTCAAAAATCAAGTGATTCAAGATGAGGTACAGAAACTTTTAAAAATTGGGTCCATCCGCGAGGTAAAATATCCAAATTGATTAGCTAATATTGTAGTAGTACCTAAAAAGAATGGTAAGTTACGAGTTTGTGTAGATTATACTGATTTAAATAAAGCTTGTCCTAAAGATTTTTTTTCATGACCGCATATCGATCAACTAATTGATGTTATTGTAGGACTAATCATTAAGTTTTTTAGATGCATATTCAGGGTATAACCAGATAAAAATGGATCATATAGATGAAGAAAAAATTGCATTTATAACAGATAGGGGGACTTACTGTTACAAAGTAATGTCATTCGGTCTCAAGAATGTTGGGGCCACATATCAAAGGTTGGTGACCAAAATATTTCAAGAACATCTAAGGAAAACCATGGGGGACTTACTGTTACAAGGTAATGCCATTCGGTCTCAAGAATGTTGGGGCCACATATCAAAGGTTGGTGACCAAAATATTTAAAGAACATCTAAGAAAAACCATGGAGGTCTATATAGATGATATGCTGGTCAAGTCACAACAAACAAGGGATCACATTCAACACTTATTTGATACATTTCAGATTCTTCGTAAATATAACATGAAATTAAATTCTGAGAAGTGTGCATATAGAGTTTTGTCAGGTAAGTTCTTAGGATTTCTTATTTCTAACCGTGGCATTGAATTAAATCTCGCACAGATTAAAGCAATTGAGAAAATACCTGATACATTGACAAGTAAAAAAGAAGTACAGAGACTGACGGGAAGAATAGCAGCTTTAGGAAGATTTATTTCCAAATCATCAAAAAAATGCTTCAGGTTCTTTTCAGCCCTAAAAAAGTAGGATCGGTTCGAATGGTCTAAGGAATGTCAACAAGCGCTTAAAAGTCTGAAAGTATACTTGTCAAATCCATTGTTGCTTGCAAAACCAAAAGATGGGGAGAAACTACTCATCTACCTTGCTGTTTCAGAAGTAGCGATGAGTGTTGTGTTAGTTTGCTAAGACAAAGTGGGCCATAGAACTAAGTGAATATGACATTACGTATCAACCTAGAACTGCAATAAAGTCACATGTGTTAGCAGATTTTAGCCAGGGGATACAACTAGAAGCAAAAAAAGAACTACAGGTATTCAATGGGTCTAATCTAGGAACTTGGACCTTATTTACTAATGGTTCATCGAATGTAAAAGAGGCAAGTCTAGGTATTGTTTTGGTACCACCTACGGGAGAAACCATACGACAAGCCATAAAATATCACCCTATTACTAACATGAGGCAGAGTATGAAGCTGTGATTGCAGGTTTAGAACTGGCACGAGAGCTTGGCATAGAACATGTAGTAATAAAAAATGATTCACAGCTCATGGTTAATCAAATGCTGGGGACTTATACAACCAAAAAGGCAAGAATGCAACAATACCTGGAAAAAACACGTGATCTGGTTAGGCAATTTCAAACCTGGAAAGTCATGCATATACCAAGAGAGGAAAATGCCGAGGCAGATGCCCTAGCTAATCTTGCATCTGCTGCAGAAGTAATGAGTGACGAAAATATTTATGTAATTCATATATTTCATTCAATACTTGATCAAGACAAAAATTAGGTAAATTTCAATAACTTAACTTGGGATTGGAGGAACGAGATTGTCACTTTTTTGCAGTATGGAATTTTACTTGAAGACAAGAAAAAGGCTCAAGTACTTCTCAAAAAAGTTGCTCGATACTGTTTAAAGCAAGGCAATCTTTATCTAAACTATTTGGTGGTCCTCTAGTAAGATGCCTCAGACCTTCTCAAACAGAGTATGTGATGAGAGAAATACACGAGGGACATTGTGGAAACCACGCGGGAGGAAGATCTTTAGTAAAAACCATGATTAGAGCCGGTTATTATTGGCAAAAAATGGAAGAAGACGCGGAAAATTTTGTGGCTAAATGTGACAAGTGCCAAAGATACGGCAACAACATGTATAGACCTGCTGAATTATTACATCCGGTCATTGCACAGTGGCCTTTTATGAAATGGGGGATGGAAATCGTGGGTTCACTGCTGCAAGCTAAAGGCAAGGTAAGATTTTTGTTAGTACTCACTGATTTACTAAATGGGCAGAAGCATGAGCTTAACATGTACGAGAAAAAGAGGTTAGATATTTCATTTGGCGAAACGTCATATGCCAATTTGGGGTACCAAAGGAAATCGTATGTGATAATGGCCCACAATTTATAGTCACGCAAATCACAAAAAAATTTCAAAGTTGGCAAATTAAAAGGATTACTTCAATGCCTTATCATCCGGTGGGTAATGGGAAAGCTGAATCAATAAATAAACTCATTATCAATAACTTAAAGAAAAGGTTGGAGGAATCTAAAGGTAATTGGCCAGAGGTGTTACCTAGGGTCTTGTGGGCTTATCGAACAACCGCAAAAACAAGTACGGGGAAACACCATTCTCACTTGTACATAAAGATGAGGCTTTAATTTCAGTCAAGATAGGGGAAGCAAATACGAGATATACACAAGCTATCGAGGAATCAGATGAAGAAAAGATGCGAGTAAACCTGGATTTACTTGAAGAAAGGAGGGAAGCCGCGTTAATAAGGATGGCAACACAAAAACAAGTTATGGAACGATACTATAACCAGAAAGCTCGTCTCATATACTTCAAGATTGGGGACTTCGTACGTAAGAATGTTTTCCAATCCATGAGGGTAGATAATGCAGGAAAGTTAAGTCCAACCTGGGAAGGACCTTATAAGATTCATGGAATCGCAGGAAAAGGAGCATACGAGCTTGAAACATTGGATGTCAAGATTCTACCTTCAAATTAGAATATTGTTCATTTGAAGAGATATTATTTCTAAGGAAAAAAAATACTCACGGGTAGGTATCCCCATCAAACATTTTTATTTTTGAATTATTAATATTTTACTAACGATTTTAGATGATAGGCAAAAAGCTGGCCGCACTAAATGATGAACTACGACCTGTAAGACACGTGGAAAGAACATAATTTCCGATCTAGGGTTACAACTATTCTGATAAAAATTTAAAAGTGTTAATCAGTCTTTATCTAAAATCGTACCTCTGAGACCCGTTTGTTTTTCTTTTTTAGGAAAAGGACCGCATGGAAGAAATAATCAAGTGCTCGAGAATTCATACTTCAAAGCTCAAACATTTGGGGGACTATATAATATACATATGATATATGTATATTATATCAATTAAAGTTCAAGTGAAGCCTAAAAAGTCTACTCATCAAATGAATCAAGTTCAAAGTAAAGTCACGAGCCAATAACACAAGCCAATCAAAAAACATTCATATAGACTTCAAATCTTATGATGTCTAGGTTAAAGGCAGTATTTAGCCATGTGTTATAAAAAAACCCCTTGGATTTTGTTTTCTTTGTTGCAAATCTGTTGTAAGGAAAACAGTTATGGAAAAGTAATAAAAGATATTTAAATACATATAAGATGTTATTTAAACTTGACAAAGTTCAAATAAAAACTTTATCAAAGTTATTTCAAGAAAACATGTGTGTTCCTATTTTTTTTCCGTATATTTACACCATTATGAAGTTGAGACGTCTTCTTCATTAAATGTCGTATATAAAAGGGTCCTCTTTTATAAATTCATGTTTGATTCAAAGATCCATGAAGTTAACAAAGCATTTTTTTAAAAAAGAAGAAAAATGCAAAAAAGGTAAGGCAAAAACACATGAATTAACAAACAAGACCTTGAATATAAAGGCAAAAAAGAGCAAAACAGAAGCTCAAGATAATTAAGTAACAAAAACTTCATAATATTAAGATTAGACTAAGTATGAACTTATCCATAAACTATTCACATTGTTTTTACAAAATACCCCAAAAAGATCTATAGGAATTTGTCATTTCCAAAAACCAAACCCCAAATGGGACCAAGGGTAAAACCACATTCCACCAAGAAAAAAAAGGGGTTGTCACTTCACAAACTTTCACTAAGGGACAAAAGAAGAATCTAAAGCGGCATCATTAGTAGCAGAAGGTTCGAGTTGAATTGAAGGAGCTGGGGCATTCACCGTACCTATATCAGCTTCAACATGCTTAGGAGAGTCAGCCATGGGAGAATGAAAACTTTGTCCTTGTTGAGTTTTTTCAATGGTCTCCTTTATCTTGGCTAACTCAGTATCCAAGTTAAAACGCTCTAGGCTAGCCTCCTCAAAGGTATCATGGCTTGTATTTAAAATCGCCCAACTTACTTCAATAGCAGTCTTGTCCTCAAGAATCTCATAATCTCTCTTCCATTGCTAAATCTCGTTTTTGAGCTCTTCTTTCTCGGCCAAAGCACCATCATAAGAAGATTGCAGAGGGGCAAATGAACTTTCTAAAAATTTGACCTTATTAGAAGACTCACGAAGATCTTCTTGGGTCCGGGTAAGTATTTGAATAAGTTCACCAGCGTAAACCTCTTTCTCGTTTAGCAATGCCTTCAACCCTCTAATCACTTCACTGGATTTGGATAGTTGCTCACAAAATGATGTCTCGAGGAGATTTTTATCCTTGTCATCTTGACTTGAGGAAGCCTTCTCAACTACTAACTCTGAAATCAAAACCTTCAACTGCTGCTCTAAGGTGCACTTACTTTCCTCTAACATTGCAATATCAAGTTGAAGGCTTTCATATTGTTCTTTCTAATTGTCTGCTTCAATCTGATAATCATGCATTAACTGCTCCGTATGAGAGACCCTCTTCATCATCTATGTGCCAATAAGATTGATCTAGAAAAGAAGAAAGAGGTAAGAACCTTAATAAAAGAAGAATGGAATAAAGTGTAAAAAGAAGCAAATACCTTTAATGATGATTGCACTATATCATTCATCCAAGTCAAAGAGCTATGACTCTCGAGCTTGGATTTTTCAACAGGACAAATCCGAGTTTTTAACCATACGTCAGCCCGACCTGACTTTTTCAAAAGATTACCATCGGCAGGGACCTCAATGGTAATCTGCTTCATCGCTCCACTTCCACTCAAATAACCAACTTCAGTATGAGGAACGGTAGTAGGGGAACTGTAGAGGAAGTCATAACAGCCAGGAGCGGAGCAACAACAGTAGCAGTCACAACTGACAAAGAACGCGCCACAGGAATAAGCATGGTAAAAGAGGTAAGGATTACTTCATCAGAAACTAAATCCAAATTTTCACTATCAAACCTACGAGAAAAAGATTTGATCATCAGAGACACGAGCTGCCGTAGGAGTATCATCATCAAATCTCACCAAGATGGCTTCAACAAGCTCGGTTATGGCAACAGAACGGGGAGGAATCGCTTCACCATCTGAAAAGACGCGTCTTCTGGCCCGCGACCTTTTAACCAATGAACCTCCATCCTGTTCCTCTTCCTCTTCATAATCCTGGGTTGTATCAGCCTTCTTTTTCGATGAAGAACTCAAGATTATCTCTTGAGCTCTTTCCAAAGAAACTCTGGAAGCCTCGATTGATTCAATACTTACACCACGAATGGGAAATCCTGATAAAAAAGGATCAAAAAATTCTAAGGGAAAGAAGAATGAAAATATGAAAAGGAGAGGAGTAAAGCATTTACCATGAGTATTAACCTTCCAACCAAACCTATGCGAATGATTTTTCTAAGATCTATCTTCCATTGGAGAAACTTTCAATAACTTTTCTACTTAACCATGGAAATTGGGAATCTTATCAACAATTTCCATGGTTGCTTAAAAAAAGTTAAAGAGTAGCGGGAAAAATAAAGGGAAAAAGAGAGAAAGTTGTAAAAGAAAAACTTACGTGCAAAATTTCACTTTTCAGGAAATGAAACATTTTCTTCGCCCACTAAACCAATAGTAGGGGAAGCAACAAATCTTGCATACCAGCCACGGTCCTTATCATCCTCTGGGCTAACTAACTCTCTCTTACCTCTCACCACTAAAGTAAAGATCCCATGACGGAAAAGCTTAGGGGAGTAGAGATGGATCAAATGGAAAAAAGTAAAAGGCAAGTTAGCCAATCTTGTTAAATGCCTTAAACAAGTAATAACCCTTCACACAATGGGGTCAATCTGTCCTAGACAAACATCGAAAAAATGATAGAACTCAATGATAACAGAATCACTGGGGGGTTTAAAATTCAGTGTAAAGGGATATGTATACAAAAAAAGAAAATTCAGTCATGTAAGATGTAATCCTTTGATTTGCATTAGGAATAATGATAGGGAAGTCAGGTGTCCAATGGCAATCCCTATGAACAACAGAAATTAAACCTTTGGTAATTTGAGAAGGGTAAACCTCAATACGATCTAAGGAAGACATAGAAGAAACTTGGTTTCTAATCGATTCTCTATCAGTATAAAAAGATAGTTCGGAAGGGACAATCTCATCTACTAAAGGCTCACAAACTGGTTCATTAGAATCTTTACCTATGGATGAAGGTCTGTGTGAGAGAGAACCCCTAGTTCTAGAAGGAGGGGTAGAACTCACTGGAGGTGTAGAAACACACCTTACAGCTGAAGATCCTAAACTACACAATCTTCCTCCTCTTCTACTTCTAACAGGAGCGAGAGAAAATTCATCGACAATGGGGACTCTTTGAGGTTTAGGGTTTGAAGAAGACATGGTTGTACGAGGAAGAAGAAAACAAGAGTGAATATTCTAAGATAGGTAACTTTTTATAAGAAAGACAAAGACAAAAGCTATATTTATACTCAGAAGCAACCGTCAAAGGAAAATGTGTAATGATGGAAACGTCATGATAAAAACTATCACTTTGTAATTGATGAAGCCGCAAAAAAGCCCTAAAAGGCATTGAAGAGTTGCAGATCCAATCGTAAGATGCTACATGTCACGAGCATTAAATGGAAGTGACATATGAAGCGTCAGTTCCAGAAAAGGTATAATGGTAGCAAAAATTCCCGCTTTAATGAGATCCACTTCCCAAATATTCTATTGATGAATAAACGGCAAGTGGGGGACTATATGTATTGGAAAAAATATAGGTAATATGTGCTGACATGTCATGACACATAGATCAGTAAAAGAATGACAGTTAGCGAAGAATAGTTGAAGAGGCACGAGCTTTAACAGGCACGGCAACGATCCAAAAAAATCAGAAGGAACGGATGCTCGAACCTCTTTGATAAATTGAAAAGGCATCAGGAGAATGAACCTAAATAGCAAAAGAGTATAGATACGTATTATTGGTGATTAATAGGTATTAATTACGGAAAACGTTATAGAATCTATATTGAAACAGAATTATAACGTTACATTAAATGTCATTAATTGTCCATAATGACTCCATTATGAAAGGAGAGAAATGTATTACTTAGAAATAGCTATAAAAGGTTAGAAATGAACACTTGTAAGGATACGAAATACTATTGGAATATTTAGATTTAATTGGCTTTTTATTCAGCTATTATTCACATCGATTATTCCTATTTCTATTTGATTATGAGTAATCCGAGTTTTTCTACAAACCCAACTGTTTGACTCAAAAGTTATTGCATACTTTATGAATACAAAACAATATACATAGATTATGGGCCAATCATAGCAAATCGTAATAATCCATTGGACCAAGCGAAGAACATGAAAATAAGTGCTCAAAATTAAGAGGAGAAAC
>MU700058.1:26656-43688 GCA_026770625.1 Nicotiana glauca
CCGCCATCCCTTTGTGTAGGGGTTCAAAAAATAGTTAGGTTTCAACTTGGGATTTATTAGACTGTTGTTGAACTCCTGATCTGTGAATCAAACCCCTACGATTTTACTGGTTATTGATAATTATTTATCTATTATCGATTTCTATATATGCTTATCATTATCGTTTCAATAAGTTTTCGATTTCGATTTATCGATTTTTGGGGTTTATCGATTACACCAATAAGAAAATTTGTGGGATTCCACGGAAAGTATATCGTTATAAACACGCCTAACTAATATGAATAAAAAGAAGCTAAAATAAGACGAACATCATTTATAACATAAAAATTGTATCAACAAGAGCATGCAACAAAACTAAAGTAAGGGATCAAATGTATGCCACCAACACTTCAACGGTATAAAAAAAATACATCATCACATCTAATTTTGTTTTCCATTTCATTCCCTTAGCTTTAAATATGATCATTCCTTAAATGTGGTAGAGGAAATAATAGGGTTAGGGCCTTAGGGTAAAGGAAAGGGTATTAAAGAATAAGGGTAAAAAAAAAAAAATTATAAAAAAAATAATTTTTTTTTTCTTTTTAGTATATCTTATCGGTTTATATCGATAAACCGAAGAGGACAAATCGAAATCGATAACTCGATAAGGAAAATTTCGAAATCGATCAATCGATAAACCGATACCAAACAATCGAATCGATTTATCGATAAACCGATTCGAATGCACACACCTAATAATTAGTGCAATCAAACATTCATCTATTAGCCTCCCATATATAACTGGTATCATCGAGTACATGAGCTTCTAAGGATTTACTAAATACAACCTCTGAAATGATAAATGACACTGTTTGATACAAATAACTAGTAGAAGATCTAATAGAAAGGAGACCTCAAGGCCCGCGGAAGAGAGTGTTGCATTACCTGCATTACCTCGAGTCTCCTCGAATCACTAGCTAGTCCGTCCTATGAGTACCACAAGGTCCAATGCTAGAATCTGCAAATTAAAAGAAGAACGTAAGTATAGTATGAGTATAACCATACCAATGTACTCCGTAAGTGTCGAGCCTAAATCGATGAAGTAATAACGAGGCTAAGACAAGATACTGACCGTACAAACACGTGTAGTTAATTAACAAAAAAAAAATAATGAGAGATATGGCAATTAAGATAACGCGGAAAAATAGCAGGTAAGATAGCAAAATAGATAACAAGTGAGATAACAAGAGTAATAGCCATCAGGAATTTGTACGAGGAATAACGAAAGAAACAACTGTTGCGACCAAAAACACTCACGCAAGTGCACGCGATCGTCAAGTAATAAAGTAGTGAGTAGAGTATTGTTCCCACGAAGACTTGTGGTTAAATGTTGACTGATTTAAACTCAATTAACTTATCTATCCAAGAAGTTTTCCACAAAATAGAGATATTACTAATTTACTACCTAAATTATCAAGCAATAATGTAACTAAATTATTAACCAAACAACCAGCAAAATTTCGAGTATCAAGCAGTAAGAGATGATATTCCAGGGTCACGGGCTAGCTAACAATCGTGTTGTGTTCTTGGCTTAAAATGACTAATTAATTTATCTGGATTGTTGATTGACAGGGTTGATATTACTCATAAGAATCTGTCGAGTTCTTACTCGCCTATTCAAGCTAACTTAATGCTTATATGTCTATGGAATTAAGATTAACAAGAATGCATTTACAGTTCCTGTATTTCAACCAAGCAAGGCAATTGGGTATATGTTTATCCCAATTGCGAATCTATTCCCAGATGCCCAGGTTCAAGAACTTGCTCTATTTAATTCTATTGCAATCTAAAGTTCCCACTTTCGAGTTCAACCAAAGATTCGTAGATAGTATTTCACTGTTAGCTACTCAGCAAAATAATTAAAATCAGAATTAAATAAGAAATCCAATATGATAAACCAACTTCGTCGAATTAAATGTCAAACAACAACTTTCATGTTTCACCCATGACCCTAGAATAATGAGATTTAGCTACTCATACTAATGTTCAACACAATAGGGTTAAATTTCATCACAAATAGCAAAAACAAAGGGAAGAAAAGAAGAACTTGATGGTCAAATCTCCTCCTTGCCTCTTGCCTTTCTATACGTTGCACTAGCCTATGAAAAACTTGATAATTACTCCTTGGGTGAGCTTGACTTTATATAGGTTAAGTGGAGTTTCCTCCAGATTTCCAATTTTACCCCTGAATAAACTTTCTCGAAATTTGGACTAGCGCGGTCGCGCATCCGACCGCGCTAGTTGGCATGTGTTCTGTTTCGGGCGCGCTAATATTAGCGCAGGCGCGCACCTGAGCACGCTAGCCCAAGTCTTCCAGTTCTTTATTTTCTTCCTCGTCTTCGTGCGTACTCAGCTCCGAGGGGTCGTTCTTGCTCCAAAATAGTTCCAATCACCTTTCAAAGCTATCACATAGGCTCCTCGTCCTACAATATGTACAAATCAAAATTAGAGCCCATTTTTATTCAGTTAACTACATTATAACATTAGAACATAATCAAGCAGGGGCATAAACAATCGCTAAATTACCTATATTCAGCTTATTATCAGCACCCCACACTTAATTTATTGCTAGTCCTCGAGCAATCACACTATACTTTATAGAAGTTCCTTCACTCAACCATTTTCCCTAACGCATTACACCTAGAAGAATTAACTTACATTACACCTAGCAGTGAACAATCCTAGCCTCACAAGTCGACTCTCAGGTGCTATGCAATACACATACTTCCTCAAAGTACTTTACACAGAGGTCAAGACTTGCCTTTCCTTCGTGAATCACATGACCTCACAATCACAGTAAAGAGAATAAAATCAATTCATACATTTGGATCTCATGCTCACATATATCTCAAAAAAATTGCTCACCCTTGCAAAGAAGTCACATGCATGCAATTGGTACCATAAGCTTGCCCTTAATGTAAATCTCTACTTATGTAGGCTCGCTCGATCTAAAATTAATTAGGACTTTTTTATGGTTGTAATGTAGGCTAAGGGACGGGTAGGATATATTTAGGAATAGTGACTAACCCTCCTAAGCACTTTAACACATCACATAATCAACTTTTAGCGTAATTTCTTCAATCCACTTCACTTTCACCAACAATTCACCCCAAAAATGTTCCCTTCTTCTTTAAGCACTAAATTAATTCATACCCACTAGCTAGAACAAGATAACAATTTTTCATCTCTTTCTTCTATCTATCTATCTATCTATATATATATATATATATATATATATATATATATATATATATATATATATATATATATTCCAGATTATTCTTTCCCCCTTTTTTTTCTTTCAATTTACACTAGTGGTGTATTAGTTTACAAAACAAGTGCACCTTTCTTCTTTTCATTGGTTCCACTCAAAATCCACCCCTCACTTAGTTCCTTCTTACTTTTTTTAGCGCTCATCTAATTAAAGTGCTTTAAGAGGCAAAAGGATCAAAGCTATCAATTAAGAACAAGAAGGATATCGGCTTGTAATGTGGGTGCCAAGCAAAAGTCTATAGGCTCAAAAGGGTTAACTAGGGATGATTTTTATTTGTGATAAGCAATTAAGCTCAAAAATATCAAAGAAAGCCTAAAATCAATTTTTAAACCGAACACCTCAAATTTCTCTTCAACTCACATACCGGGCAAGTTCTAGACACAATTATACAGTATGGACTACACAAAACCTCACCACACATGGCACATGATTCGTTTCAGATCAATTCATCAAGATGCTCCATTACGAGCATTCAATTCAGTCAAACATACAGATTAGGTCACTTTAGTGAGATTCAAAATATAAGACTAAGCGTTACACTCTAGGGTCTATTGTGTTTAGGTGTGTCAACGCTATAGATTCTCTTTTAAATTTTCTAGCTCATAGCCCATTAACCTAATCTACAAATCAAAAAAGAAAACAAAATAAAAAAAACTACCTACACACGGTTCAAGTTAAACCCTTGGAAAAGAACCGTGGTCTAAAGAAAAACCAAGGGGGAATTGCTACACTACCTAAGAAAAAATAAAAAAACTTTTTTTTTGTATTTTTTCTAGACTAACTTCCCTCAATAAAATTGTCCAAAGGATCCGTCATCAGGAAGAGTCTACATATTTTCCAATTTTTTTCCTTTTTCGACTTAGTCCCTCAAGAACCCCGTCGAAAGGGATCTGTCGTCGGGACGAGCCATTTATCTATTATAACTAATGATTCCTACTTAACGTTAAACTATCAAAATCAAATAAAACAAAACAAAAGAAACATTCATATTATACAACTACACACATACAAAGAAGTACCCCCCACCCCACACTTAAAAATGAAGACATGTCCCTATGGCTTAAAATATGAAATAGCGGTGAGGTAAAAGGGACTTCCCTGACGGCTCACTCCTGGTTGGAGACGGTGTCTGGGTTGATATGGCACGTCCGCCCCAACGCTCACAACCAGCCTATGAATTTCTTTTCCGACTTCTCTTGTCGGTCAGCTATCGCATCTACGCGGGTGCGCAAACCAGCCATCTCCTGCTCCAAAGCAGTGAAACGGGACACCCGGGTAGCTCCTGAAGATGTTGCAGCCCCAGATGGACTTGCAACTGACAGATTTTGCTCCCGAGCCTGTGGTGCAGCTTCCATGTTCTCTTCAGCAACCTCCTCATCATCAGAATCATCAGAACTACTCTTCGCCGCCTCTGATACTACTTTCGGATCCTTACCCGTTGTCACCTTATCAGCCCGGAACTTGCCCTCCTTTATGACCAATCCATCCACAGCTAGATTTTCGGGCACCTGAGCTACCCTGCACAGTTGAGTCACTAAGGAAGGGAAAAAGAAACCATACCTTTTGACTTGGATGCGGACGAATATTTCTTCATGCATAACCTTGGCCACATCGAAGTCATGACCATTCACAAAGCACCATATCAGAGCAGCTCTAGGTCCATTGACCTCTTTAGTATTGTGAGATGGATCAAGCGGTTATTTATAAGGTGCAGCCAGCACTTTCCTTCAAAGGTGAGTACTGAGGAGTGGAATTTCTCCCCATAGTCCATTCAAACCACTATTTTTCTAGGCACACAAATTCTCTCAAAGAATCGTGCCCATTTTTCATTTGTGGGGTTGCGACCATACTCATAGAAGTCATCATGATCAGCCGAAGGTGGGGTAGCTGGTAGGCCGCCCATATTGCCTCAACAGTAGCAGTCACCGCCCTTCGGCGCACCGTGACCACTTTGTTAACATGCTCCGGTACATGTGCATAGAACTCCCGCACAATCATTACATTGCCCTCACCGGGCTCATTGATGAAGGTTTGTAGCCCACGTCTCAATAATTCATTGTACATGTGCGGGCAGTAGCGCTGGACTGTTCAATGTGAATACCCCTTTCCGGAATTGGCTTTTTACGAGCCTTTTTCGCAAAGCGGTCTTGTGCCTTGGCCGAAACAAATTTTGTAGCGTCAAAGGGACGTGCATGTGCAGCCCCTCTTGACCTAGACGAACCAACCTGGCTGCTCGATGAGGCCCCTGTGGCACATCATTTCCTAGATGGATTCATGATATCTACAAAACGGGACACATTAGCTCGGCCCTATCAAACATTTGTGACGCAATGCGGTTACTCAGACTTCACATGCATATGTGGTCACAAACTACATAATCACGTTCGATGGGGCCTTACCACAAACACCTTGTGGGCATTAGACCTTCACAACTCCTTTTAACTTATTAGAACAATAATCTACCACATATTCTCACCCAGATCACAAATTGGGGGGGGGGGGGAAATCTACCCCACACTTATCATTCACCAACACCACAACATATTTCACTAATATCTCTATACAAAACCAAAGAACAACTACTACAACAATGGCATTTAAATATACAAAAAAAATCTGAAAAATAAAAAGAGAAAAAGAGAAGCTAAGGATCATACCTGTAGTGGGAGATGATGGTGAGTAGAGAAAGAAGATGGAGAAGAAGATGGGTAAGCTTGGGGATGGGGAAATCGTGAGATGGGGGAGGGAATTTGGGAGTAATGTAGATGAAGGGTTTGTTGTGTTTGGTTGGGAGGTTATGTGCGATTGGGGAATAATATGAAGGGGGGGGGGGAAGGGGAATTTGATTAAAATCTATACAAAATAAAAGAAGAAAATAAAAAAGAAAACTTAACTACTGAAAAATACGGTTTTCGTCTTTGATGGAACTAGTGCGCCCAGATGCGCGGTCAGGCTAGTTTTAGCGCGGCCAAGATAGAAACTTGGAAATATTAGCGCGCCTAAATGCGCGCTTATATGCGCGACTGCGCTAGTAGCGCGTTCATATGCGCGCCTAGGTGCGCGGCCCAGGCAGAACTTGTGCAAAATAGCGCGCCCAGATGCGCGTCCAGTAGCGCGGGCGTGCACCTGGGAAATTTTTTTTCTTCAACTTTTCACCTGTTTTCACCCCGTTCGGTGGCCCTAGTACTTGCCCATTGTCGCCTGCATTGGTTAGCAATTCCTAAAACAAAAAAATCAACAACTAGTACTATCATTGGGTTGCCTCCCAACCAGTGCCTTATTTAACGTCGTGGCACGACGGTTACAACAATACAAATGGGTTGCCTCCCATCAAGTGCCTGATTTAACGTCGCGGCACGACTCAACACGTTCTCAAGCATCTGTCAAATCCACCGAGGTCTTGTGACGTGCAATGTCACCACCCCAGTAATGTTTTATCTTTTGACCATTTACTAAGAACATACCAGTTGAACTCATATCCCTAAACTCCACAACGCCATGAGGCTTCACACTCACCACAACAAAGGGCCTGACTAACGAGATTTCAGCTTTCCGGGAAAAAGCTTCAACCTCGAATTGAATAAAAGAACTTCTTGCCCTGGCTCAAACTCTCGATGGTGGATGTGCTTGTCATGCCACCTTTTTGTTTTCTCTTTATATAATTTGGCATTTTCGCATGCGTGCAACCGAAATTCATCAAGCTCGTTGAGTTGCAGCAACCTCTTCTCACCAGCTAAGTCCCCATCCATATTTAGCTTTTTAATGGCCCAATAGGCCTTGTGTTCAAGCTCGACGGGCAGGTGACATGCCTTCCCATAAACCAATTTGTACATAGAAGCACCTATGGGAGTTTTGTATGCAGTGCGATATGCCCACAATGCGTCGTCTAGCTTCCCCTCCCAGTCCTTTCTATTTCCGCTCACTGTTTTCTCAAGAATCTGCTTCACCTCTCTGTTTGATACTTCCACTTGACCACTTGTTTGGGGGTGGTAGGCGATGGGCACCTTGTTCTTGACTACATACTTTGTAAAGACATTATTCAACAATTTGTTGCAGAAGTGCATTCCTCCATCACTGATCAACACTATTGGAGTTCCAAAGTGTGTAAAGATGTGCTTCTTGACAAAGCTTACCACAACCTTTGCATCATTAGTGGGAAGAGCAATGGTCTCAACCCACTTGGAAACATAGTCGACTGCTACCAAGATGTACCTATGACCGTTAGAGTGTGGAAACGGTCCCATGAAATCGATTCCCCACACATCAAAGAGCTCCACTACCAGAATGTTTTGCAACGGCATCTCGTGCCTCTTCGTAATCGTTCCGATTCTTTGGCACCTGTTACACATTTTAACAAAGGCATGTGCATCCTTAAACAATTTTGGCCAATAGAAACCTGATTGTAGAACTTTCTGGGCTGTCCTATCACCACCATGATGACCTCCGTATGGTAAGGCGTGACAGTCATGAAGTATGGCATTCATTTCCTCCTCAGGAACACATCTCCGCACCAACTGATCTGCACAGAGCCTGTATAAGAATGGCTCATCCCACATGTAAAGCCTCACATCATACAAGAACCTTCTTCTATTATCTGGTGTCAACTCTGGTGGTGTCACCCCACTTGCAATAAAATTCACATAATCTGCATACCACGGGGTTGTGCTTGAGGCAATCGCCAATAACTGCTCATCAGGGAATGATTCTTTGATTACACCCCCTTCAGCTACATGATTCCGATTTTCTAATCTAGACAAGTGATCAGCCACTTGATTCTCTGTTCCTTTGCGATCTCAGATCTCTAAGTTAAACTCTTGCAGGAGGAGGACCCACCCAATCAGTCTCGACTTGGCGTCTTTCTTCTCAAACAGGTACCTGATAGCTGAATGATCTGTGTAGATGATGACTTTGGTCCCTACTAGATATGACCTGAACTTCTCAAACGCCCACACCACTGCAAGCAACTCTTTTTCAGTAATTGTGTAATTCATCTGGGCTGGATTTAGATTTTTGCTCTCATAGTAGATGGAGTGAAAGATTTTATTTCTCTTTTTCCCTAACACAGCTCCCACAGCTATGTCACTCGCATCACGTATCAACTCAAAGGGTTGCCCCTATTCGGGGCAATGATAATTGGTGCAGTCACTAACTTTGCCTTCAGCTCCTTAAATGCTTTCAGACATGCATCATTGAACTTGAAGGGGACATCTTTCTTGAGTAACCTGCACAAGGGAGAGGAAATTTTTGAAAAATCTTTAATGAAATGACGATAAAAACCTGCATGGCCCAAGAAACTGTGAATGCCCTTGACACATGTTGGTGGAGGCAATTTTTCAGTCGCTTCCACCTTTGCCTTGTCCACTTATAAACCATTTTTAGACACCTTGTGCCCCAAAACTATACCTTCACGTACCATGAAATGGCACTTCTCCCAGTTTAGCACTAAGTTAGTTTCTTCACACCTAGCAAGCACTTTATCAAGATTCATCAAGCAGTTATCAAAAGAACATCCAAACACAGAAAAATCATCCATGAATACTTCCACAAACCTCTCGACCATGTCAGTAAAAATAACCATCATACACCTTTGAAAAGTCGTAGGTGCATTACAAAGACCAAAGGGCATTCTCTTGAACGCATACGTGCCATAGGGGAACGTAAATGTGGTCTTCTCTTGATCCTCTGGGGCTATAATACCTCGAGTAACCATCCAAGAAGTAGTAGTACTCCTGGCCAGCTAATCTATCAGACATTTCGTCAATAAAGCGAAGGGGGAAGTGGTCTTTCCGGGTGGCATTGTTTAATTTTCTATAATCAATGCAAATTCTCCACCCAGTGACAATTCTTGTGGGGATCAAATCATTATTTTCATTAACTACTACAGTCATCCCCCTTTTCTTGGGTACTCATTGAATGGGACTTACCCATTTGCTGTCTGAGATAGGAAATACAATACCTGCATCAAGCCACTTAATCATTTCTTTTCTGACCACCTCTTTCATGATTGGATTTAGTTGGCATTGTTGCTCTATACTGGTCTTGTGTCCATCCTCTATGAGGATTTTGTGCATGAAAAAGGTTGGACTAATGCCCTTTATGTCAGACATCATCCACCCAATTGCTCGCTTGTGCTCACGTAGCACTCTCAACAGCTTCTCATCCTGCAATTTAGACAAGTCAGAATAAACAATCACAGGTAAAGTGTAAGATTCACCCAAATAAGCATATTGAAGGTGAGGTGGGAGAGGTTTAAGCTCCAGTTTTGGGGCTTCCTCAATGGAAGGCTTTGGGGGCGGTCCTTCTGGCCTGTACAAAGGCTCAAAGGGGTGTACCCCTTGCATGTACGCACAAGATGTATCTAAGATTTGCATCATCTCTCAACTTCATCATCACTCCCGAGGCCATCAAACAACATAAGTGCTTTCTCTAGAGAATCGTTTAGATATACACTTGGGTCATGAATTTGTTCATTAGCCTCATCAATAGATATCATTGAGAGCTCCTTATAGTGGCGGTAAAGTTGGATTGCTTTATATACATTAAAACCCGTTTCCTCTTTATCTACCCTCAAGATCATTTTTCCCTCACTCACTTTGATAATTGCATCACCAGTAGCCAAGAGAGGTCGCCCCAATATGATTGGAACCAGCTTATCAGCCTCATAGTCGAGGATAATAAAGTTAGCAGGGAAGATAAATTTCCCAATTTGCAGCAACACATCTTCAATCACCCCCTCAGGGTGTGCTATCGATCTATCAGCCAACTGCAACATCACAATAGTTGTCCTTGTAGCTCCCAGACCCAATTGCTTGAACAAAGATAAGGGCATCAGATTTATGCTTGCCCCCAAATCACAAAGAGCACGTCCCACATCAATATTACCAATTCGCAAAGGGATGGTAAAGCTACCAGGATCCTTAAGCTTTTGAGGGAGCTTATTTTGGACCCTTGAAGTGCACTCCTCAGTAAGTGCAACTGTCTCAAAATTCAGTCAATCTTCTCTTGTGAGCCACTATATCTTTTATGTACTTAACATACTTTGAAATTTCACGAAGCACATTAACAAGTGGAATATTCAATTGAACCTGGCTCAACATAGAGAGAAATTTGCTGAACCTTCGATCATCATTCTTTTTCTGCAGTCTCTGGGGGAAGGGGGTGGTGGCCTTAGGGCCCCCACTGGTTCTGGAATTTCAGCAGCATTCTTTGGCTCTTGTGTTACTTTAGGGATCAACTACCCCTCAGGAATGGGCTTGTCTTTTCTCTTATTTGGAACTTCCTCTAGCTCCCTCCCATTTCTAAGTGTAACTGCATTCACTTGAGGGTTCTTCTTTGTATCACTTGGTAGAGCGCCTGCAGGTCTAGTGTTTTGATTTGTTGCTAACTGCCCCATCTACCTCTCAAGATTTCTGAAATCAGTCCTAAGTTGCTGATTGTCAACCAACAACTTCTTTAGCAAATCATTGGTGTTTTCTTCCATTTGTTGGGGTGGCGTTGAGGCTGATTGAAACCCCTTTGGGGTCTATGCTGATTCTGATTTTGCTGGTTTCCACCCCATGAGAAGTTGGGATGATTTCTCCAATTTGGATTGTAGGAGTTTCTGTACTGAGCATGCTGATTCGGTGGACCTCTGTTCTGTTGCCCCACATAATAGATGGATTCTGGATCTGTGGGTCACATGTCACTCATATGATTGTCACCACACAATTCGCAACAGATAGCCATTTGGTGCACAATTTGCACTGTTTGTGGTTGCTGCATTGTCATCCTATTCATTTGATTGTCCAGCTTTGCAATTTTGGCTCTCACGGCTGGCAGTTCGTCGAGCTCGAGTAATCCAACTTCTTTTTGCTTAATTGCCTTTTATGAATCCCCCTCATCTTGGCAATTGTTATCATTAGCCGTGAAGTTATTCAATAAGAGCTGAATTTCACTGTATGTTTTGGCCATGCAACTATCCCCACAAACTGAATCAAGATTCATCTTTGATGCATCATCTAACCCATCTACAAAAGTGTGACCCAATACCTCATCCATCTGTCTATGATGTGGACAGTCCCTGAGCATCTTCTTGTACCTTTCCCATGCTTGATGCAGTGTCTCGCCAGCTCGTTGTTCAAACCCAAGAATTTGACTCCTCAATATCTTTGTTTTTTTGGTGGGGAAAAAATTGATTAAGAATTTCTGTGCCAAATCATCTCAAGTGCAGATTGAATTCGCTGGCTCCTTGTTCAACCACTCCATAGCTTCCCTAATCAGTGAAACGGGGAAAAGTGTCAGCCTGATATAATCCTTGGAAATGTTCGGATAGTTGTAAGTATCCGTAATTTCCAGGAAATTCTGAATGTGCCTCTGCAGGTCTTCATGAGGTAAACCCACAAATAGTCCTGTAGATTGGATCAGCTGCACCATACATTGTTTCAGTTCAAATTGCCTAGTGATGTCAGGCTTTACAATAGCCTGAGTCATATTAGCCAGACTAGGCCTTGCGGCTTCAATCACCGCGCGTTCCTCGTTACCTGCCATATCAATTGGCTATGGTTGAACTTCGATGTCCAACTCTCTTTCAATTATGGTCCGAGCATCCACCTCCCTCCTCAATCTGTGAAGTGTTCGTTCAATTTCGAGATCAAGAGGAAGGAGGTTGTTTGCGCTTCTACTTATTCGCATTCAAGAAAAGATCATGTATTAGCACAAACAAAGTGAACTGAAAATTAAAACTTGAATAAATAAATAATAAAAAGCTCAACTCAGTCAAGTAGCTAATTTCTAAGTCCCTGACAACGGTGCCAAAATCTTATTGCGACCAAAAACACTCACGCAAGTGCACGTGATCGTCAAGTAATAAAGTAGTGAGTAGAGTATCGTTCGCACGAAGACTTGTGATTAACTATTGACTGATTTAAACTCAATTAACTTATCTATCCAAGAAGTTTTCCGTAAAATAGAGATATCACTAATTTAGTACCTAAATTATCAAGCAATAATGTAACTAAATAATTACCAAACAATCAGCAAAATTTCGAGTATCAAGCAGTAAGAGATGATATTCCAGGGTCACGGGCTAGCTAACAATCGTGTTGTGTTCTTGGCTTAAAACGACTAATTAATTTATCTGGATTGTTGATTGACAGGGTTGATATTACTCATAAGAATATGTCGAGTTCTTACTCGCCTATTCAAGCTAACTTAATGCCTATATGTCTATGGAATTAAGATTAACAAGAATGCATTTACAGTTCCTGTATTTCAACCAAGCAAGGCAATTGGGTATATGTCTATCCCAATCGCGAATCCGTTCTCCAATGCATAGGTTCAAGAACTTGCTCTATTTAATTCTATTGCAATCTAAAGTTCCCACTTTCAAGTTCAACCAAAGATTCGTAGATAGTATTTCACTGTTAGCTACTTAGCAAAATAATTAAAATCAGAATTAAATAAACAACCCAATATGATAAACCAACTCCGTCGAATTAAACGTCAAACGACAACTTTCATGTTTCACCCATGACCCTAGAATAATGAGATTTAGCTACTCATACTAATGTTCAACACAATAGGGTTAAATTTCATTACAAATAGCAAAAACAAAGGGAAGAAAAGAAGAATTTGATGGTCAAATCTCCTCCTTGCCTGTTACCTCTCTATACCTTGCACTATCCTATGAAAAACTTGATAATTACTCTTTGGGCGAGCTTGACTTTATATAGGTTAAGTGGGGTTTCCTCCAGATTTCCAATTTTACCCCTAAATAAACTTTCCCGAAATTCAGACTAGCGCGATCACGCACCTGGATGCGCATCTGACCGCGCTAGTTGGCATGTGTTCTGTTTCGGGCGCACTAATATTAGCGCGGGCGCGCACCTGAGCGCGCTAGCCCAGGTCTTCCAGTTCTTGATTTTCTTTCTCGTCTTCATGCGTAATCCGTTCCGAGGGGCCGTTCTTGTTCCAAAATAGTTCCAATCACCTTTCAAAGGCATCACATAGGCTCCTCGTCCCGCAATATGTACAAATTAAAATTAGAGCCCATTTTTATTCAATTAACCACATTATAACATTGGAACATAATCAAGCAGGGGAATAAACAATCGCTAAATCACCTATATTCAGCCTACTACCAACAACTAAGTGATTTAACAACTATACTTTCACAAATAACACCAAACAATCCTTTCACAACAACTCAAGTCCAAGAAAATGACAAGGCAACCATGAAACAACATAGCCAAGTCCTCAATTCGTATAGTAAAATAAAGGAATAAGAAATATCAGTCAAATGACATGGCAGTACCCTACATGTATTTACTCTCATCCTCACAAGCACGGAAACATCTTTCGTGCATATTCACTCTTTCTCACAAGCACGGAAACACTCTTCATGCAATAGTAATAATGTAAAGAAGCACAAAAATATCATTCATGCATAATCGCTCTTCTTTACAAGCACGGAAACACCCTTTGTACAATTTACTCTTCCTCACCAAGCATAAACATATAAAACATTACCAAGCAACATGGAAACCACAAATAACATCAAGAAAAGTGATTGAAAATAACTCGCCATATGAAAATAACTATCACTTTTGCACCAATAGCAAATTCAAAATTAGGGGTGTTCATAAAAACCCGAAAAATCGAACCAAACCAAATCGACCAAAAAAATCGATACTTTTTGGTTTGGTTTTGAATTTTAAAAACAGATCAAATTTAGTTTGATTTTGGTTTTAATCAGAAAAAATCGAACCAAACCAACCATATGAGTAGCTATTTTAAATTTATTATTACACACACACACATACACACACATATATATATGTATATATATATATGTATGTATGTATGTATGTATGTACAAAGTTTCAAAAAAAATTATGGTAAGTATTAATAGTTTGTACTTTTAATATATATCATTACCTTTACATTCTAGTTTGATTGGTAGTTTTCTTTTGTTTAGTGTAAGAATCCATTTCGTGTTAAAAATAACATATTTATAATTGAGTCCTTAAATTATTCATCACTATTTGATTTAATTATCATTAATATATCTTGGTAAATCGTAATAGATTTCTTAAAGGGCAATTAATTTGATGGTGTTACATTGAAAATGTGGTCGCGGGAATATGTGTTTGGTAGTGTATATCTTATATTTAAGAAAAAACGACAAATAATCGGTAAAAATCAAAAAACTGACATAAACCGAATCGAGAAAATCCGACTTAATTGGTTTGGTTTGGTTTTAATATTTGAAAAACCGACTTACTTGGTTTGGTTTCTTTTAACGGAAAAACTGATCCAAACCGAACCATGAACACCTCTATTAAATATTATAATCTTAATGCCCAATATTATCACAAGCTCAACATAGCTATTACATGAATAAGAATAATCAAATAGTTTCACAATCTATTTAGAACAAAAAGACATAATACATAAATAAAAAATAAAGCTAATTCCACATGCATGCTTAATCCATAGCACATACATATACGCTTGTCTAAATTTAGAATGTTAATGCTAAGTTTCTACCCAAAACCCTATTTTCACTCTAGGAAAATTCAGATTTAGGAATGAAAATCTATGGAAATTAATCAAAAACAAGTTAAAGTTACTAACACTTGAAGTTGGGAAGAAAATTCTTTCCAATATCGTCTCTAGGCGAAGTCTAGGTCTCAAAAATAAAATGAGTCAATCCAAAATTTCTTATTTTTACCCAGTTGCAGATGTTGCAATTGCAAACCCTTTTGTTTAATTATGCAACATGCAATAGCGGACCAGAAGTCGCAATTGTGGAATAGGCCCTAAGCCCCAGAAGTTGCAGATGCAACATCCACTTCGCAATTGCGAAGCTGTCCTTTCTATCCCCTATTCGCAAATGCAGGGTGCAATTTGCAAAAGCAAAGCAAGCATCTCGTAATGTGATGACTACAACACCAGTATTTCCAAACTTTGGAAAATCAGTCTGAAACTCACTTGAGCCTCTCAGGCTCATTCCAAACATTCACACAAGTAGTGGTAGAGCTACCTTATGCGAAGAAATGTCAATTGACTCCCTTTCGTAAAAACATTACACTATGTAGTAGGTAAAAATTAATTTCTATGTATGTATACTATATGTTGACTTATTTTCTTCATGTATTTATTTTTTTTATATTTTGACACTACTTAGTAAAATTTTTAGTTCCACCATTACACTGTTGATACCCAATTTTTTCCTATATATTTTCAGTATGCAAAATAACTTCAAAATAGCATACATATGCATATATAAGTATGTCCAAGCATTTTATTATTTTTCATAATTTTAAAGGTTTTTAATTGATTTATTTTCCTTTTTATCCATAAAATCCTAGTAATTATGTCCAAAATTATTATTTTTTGATAATTTATTTATTGGATTATTATATTTATGCTAAAATATAGCTAAGGTAATTTTTTTTATATTTTTAAAAATTTATTTAGTATTTTTCAAAGCTAAAGCGTATAATTGCAATATTAGCCTCTTTTGAAATTTAATTACGTTTATATTCATAAAGTCAAGTCCTATATTCTTAAAGTGTTAATCATATGTTATAAATTATTTTAGTGCTTTCAATTTATTTTTAAAAATTAATTTATTACTTTTTATAAATTAAATTGGGAAAATTGGCTATTTAAATAATAACCCAATTTCATTTCAATTATAATCTAAAATCTGACCCAAATTAAACCCAATTTCCCTGACCCAATTGCAAATTAAACCGAACCAGACCCGGACCTCTACTTACCCTCTTTAATCCAGGCCATTGATTCAGATCAACGACCAGTATTACCCTTACCTTAATTAATCCCAAACGACCTCAAAACCCTATCATTTGATACAACCCGCCGCCTTAGAATCCCCTCCCTCTCAAACTCTCTCTGCAACACCACCCAAACCCTATCGCCCGCCACCCTAATCAGCCCTAATACCTACCAAATCCATGGCCTTCCAGGGTCATTTGAGATCTGTATCGGCCTCCTATGGCTCCTAGGTGCTGGTTTCTATGGTTTCATGGCCAGACCTCGAAGGGAACTGGTCTAGTCCTTGTTCGACTATTGTTCATGGCCTTTCTCCGACTATCCATGACCTTTCTCCGGCCATTCATGGCCTTTCAAGGCAGATCCTTGTCTTTTCGGGTTAGATCGTTAACTTTCGAGATCTTTCTCATCTCTTTTGGATTTTCTGAAACCCTAATGTCACGACCCCAGTTCACCATCCGTGAACATGTCATGACGGTACCCAGTCATGATGACTAGGTAAGCCTAACAGTGCGAAAGTAACAACTGATACGAAAATATTAGATTAAAAGTTAAATAACTTAAGGAAATGTATATAACTCGCCGCTTGGCACATACACTTCAACACTACAATTTCTTAATCAAAAATCCCAAAACCCGGAATCTCACGGGAAACACAGTCTACAGAAGTATATGATACGGCTCTAACTCCGGAATGTCTACACAACCGAAAGAAAGGGGAAAGTCAAATACTACAGTTGGAATAAGATAGAGACTCCTGGTCTGTAGACGTGGCAGATATACCTCAAAGTCTCTGGTAGATGTCTCCTGGATCACTAATAGTGCGCCCGGCCGAAAGTACCTGGATCCGCACATGAAAAACATGCGCAGAAGAGGCATGAGTACACCACAGTGGTACTCAGTAAGTGCCAAGCCTAACCTCGGTTGGGTAGTGACGAGGAA
>MU700061.1:2128-35144 GCA_026770625.1 Nicotiana glauca
TAACTAAATAGTCAACTTCCAGATGACTTTTCCAAAACAAGCTTCCTTCTAAGAGACTATGTGCCTTGTTTCCAACTAAAACCAATTCAATTATATCCGATCAACTCAAATACTGATATTGAAACATAGAACAACATAATATGGGGGAAACAGCGCGGTAACTCACGTGACAACGGGCCGGGTCGTCACAGACTCCATAGTGTCGTCGACCCCTCAATAACGTGTATTTAGTTTCTATTCTTCAATATTTCAAGAAGGATCCTTTAATATATAAAAGGGATCCTAGCATTGTAAAAGGGGAGATTATTACAGACTCTTATTTTCTCTAACTTTCTTTTCTCCTCTCTCTCTCTCACATATACTGTTACTACTATAAATAGGGCATTGAGAATATTCTAGGGTATTATTATCTTCGATTACGATTTACCCTTGAATTTCTTTCGATTGATTTGCTCGGAAAGTATTCAATAACTTTTGAGTCAAATAATTTGGCGCCGTCTATGGGGATTTCGGTAATCGAAATCATAGTTCACACCAAGGCTATCAAAAACAACAATCACTGTTCTTCATACTCCATAGAAGCCAACAATGGCAGAAAAAAAGCAAGGATGAAGACGATAGCAGATGTCGCAACCAACCTCATAGGCCCCCTCAACAAAGCCGATAGAGAAAATACCATGAATACAACACCCAGTAATGCACCGAAAGGGGAGATCTCACCCTCTTCACTCAAAGATCTGACGATTTTGCATGAAAAAGGGGCCTCTACATCAGCAGCCAAGGAAACACCCCAGTAATCAAAAAGCTAATAGAGGAATGGTTGACAAACACTCTAAGTAGCATGCACGGAAATCACCTCAAGGAAATATCAGAGATTCGTCAACGCCAGATATCGCTACCACCACCGGGGAGCCCGATGTTGTACGAACAAATAACGCTCACATCAATATCGACACCAGCGATGGGGCACTCACCACCATCCTTAAGAAAATGGAAGAAATGGAGAATGAGAACAAAGCGCTTCGTGATCAAATGAAAGAGCACCAAGAAAGAGTAGACAAAATTCCTGGCATCCCTAAGCTACTACCGAAACGCGACGTGGGAAGGTTTGTCGAACAACTGTATAGTGAGGAAGCTGCCCCTCACCCAATCCCAAAAACCTTCAAGATGCCACCATACTTGAGAATATATGAAAGGACTACGGATCCCGAAGACCATCTAATCCATTATATGACCGCTGTAAAAGGCAATGACTTATCAAAAGAGCAAGTGTCGTCCGTGCTGCTGAAAAAGTTCGGAGAAACTTTGACAAGAGGGGCATTAACGTGGTACTCTCAACTACCAGCTAGATCAATATCGACGTTCGAAGATATGGCGGACAAATTCGCTACCGCTCATGCAGGAGCAAATAAGGCCGAAGCCAGGGTCAACGATATCTTTGCCATCAGGCAAACAACAGGTGAAGGACTCAGGGACTTCCTGGCCCGATTCAACAGGGTAAGAATGGGTTTGCCAAACGTATCAGAAGGAATGGTAGTCACGGATTTCCAGAATGGGCTGAACAGAGACTGTTCAAAAGTAACCACGAAGCTGCTCAGCCAACTCATGAAGTATCCCCCACCACATGGGAAGATATCCACAATGGCTACTGCGCCGAAGTGCGTAAGAGCAGACGAAGACGATCTTAACGGTCCAACCCAACGACTAACGTCAATACAATCAGAGATAAGGAGGGATCGACGCACCAATGGGCGACGGGAACAAGCCCCACGCTTCAACAAAGCAAGGCATCAACCCTACATCAGAACTCCCAATCCACCCCTTCTGAGGCACCCAGACGCCGTGCAGCGATATGTCGCCCCACTCCGAAATGAAAGAGGTATGCCCCCAACTATACTTTCGAAAACAGCCTTTGGAGAATCATCCCCAGCAAATCCGGCCTAAAGAAGCAAACAACAAAATAGTTATTATTCATTAGAATGTACAGCGGAGCTGAAATTGCAAGCAACATTTTTCTAACTAACCTTGCTCAATTCAGTTCCATTGTCCATAACAAGTGTTTGAAAATCCTCATAAGCCATCTTGTAAGGACTTCAGAAATTTATATTGCCAAGTATAATTTAGGTGAGACATCGCTTGTAAAAATACAAAGTCAAAGTAAAAATTATTCATAAAATTAATTAGCTCTGTCAACGAGAATATCCGATTCTCTTTGTTATCGATCTCCCTTCAAGCTCAAGGTGAGATAGAGTAGAAGTGACCAGCTATTAGCACATAAACCTCCATTTTCTCGCGATAGACAGAGAAAACAACAAGAAAAATAAAAACGGCATAGTGAAATCAAGTATGGTATTCGTGCAAAGGGAGCAGTTGGAGTTCATTCAAGCAATTGAAGATATCTCAACACATGGATTTCCCAAAATTCCTAATGTCAACGAAAAATGCTGAAAATTAGCTAATAGTATTTCAAAATTAACATGTCCCCTCTCTATTACCATGACACAAGTTAGCTGCATAAATACTGTAAAACTTAAGAAAATTCACACGAAGTAGCAGATATGCAAAGTGTATATATATGGTAATACTAATTAAATAATGATTTGCAATCTTTGAGACAGCATTCAAGAAAAGAGTTTCCAAAATAATTAGTTTCTTTAATTAATTGTAACTTTAACGAATAAGAAATGTCATTTGGTACTGTTTCAGTTTCAATTGGAATCTAACATTTTTCGTTATGTTTAAGGTCTTCCTATTTCCTGTGAGAAAAACAAAGAAAAAGGTCGTGGATTTATTAATCAGTTGATGGACGAAAAGCTACTTTGTTCAAATATGTACTTAAATTTGCACGAAAAGAAAATTAGAAATCCTTTCTTTCCCAATGTTATTGTTACTGCGGGCGGATTCCATACTTCCACTCCAAAACGGCACACTCTTGGGTGGGCCTTGTTGTCATTGAAGTGGATTAAAAACCATTAGCTCGATGACTTCCACCTAAAATTTAATTATCTGATTTGAAACAAGCTTTCATGATCAAGTGTTACTCGATTTGCAGGAATTCAGATGAATTCGAGGATCATGTCACTGCTCTAGGAACAAGTCGAAGAAGCAGTTGAGATTTCAGAAATTCAGAAGAAAAGAAGAGTAGAGAGATTAAGAAAATTGATGTATTTTTATTCATACTCCAAAATGATGTTTTCACACTATATGTAATGATTTATACAATCTCAATGAAGCTGTATTCTAACAGAGTTTCTAACAGATTTGGTACTCACTACTAACTAACTACTTTAACTACCGTAACTAACTTTCTCTCCTATTTTAACTAACTTTTGAATTTTATTTCTTTTGGCTTACAATTGCTCCTATAGTCGATCTTAGCTCATGACATTCTTAAAATCATGTATCAATACTCCCTCCAATCGAAGATCCTTGACCGCAAGGATCAAATATAGGGAACCTTGTACCCAAGACAGTGGCAAACTCCCAAGTTGCAGCTTCAGCAGGAAGACCTTGCCACTTAACCAACACTTGTGAAACTGCTTTGTTTCCTTTCTTCACCATTCTCCTTTGTAATATACCTTCCGGATACGGGCAATATGGACTGGACAAGTTGAGGGTGGGTGTGCAAGCAATCTTTGATGGAACTTCATAATACGTTTTCAATAGTGAGACATGTACTGTGGGATGAATTTGGACTCCAGCAGGTAGTAGTAGTGTATAGGCAACTGAACCCATCCTTTTTAGAACTTGGAAAGGGTCATAATATTTGGAAGCTAACTTATGAGAAGTATGATTTGATATAGTGACTTATTTGTATGGTTGGATTTTAAGATAGACCCAATCACCAACCTCAAACTGTCTATCACTCTTGTGAGCATCTGCTTGTTGTTTCATTCTATGTTGAGCCCCCCTTAGATGGTGTTTTAATAGTTGAAGTTTCAACTCCCAGTTGATTAGGGTGTTTTCTACCTCTGTTGATGCTGACTCTCCTGGTAAGTAAGGCAAGTGTAGAGGAGGGAGTCGACCATATAAAGCTTCATAAGGTGTTGTTTGTATAACTGAGTGAAATGAGGTATTATACTAGTACTCAGCCATAGGCAAACAAGAATACCAGTTGGTAGCATCATCACTGCAATAACAGCTTAAATAAGTCTCTAAACTTCTATTCAGTACTTCAGTCTGCCCATCAGATTGAGGGTGATATGCAGAAGAAGTATTTAACTGGACTCCTTGCAATGTGAAGAGCTCTTGCCAAAATTGGCTAAGGAAAACAGCATCTCTATCACTGATAATAGTGTCAGGAAGACCATGTAATCTGGAAGACCATGTAATCTTACCACAGTGTCTAAGAACACTTGAGCCGCAGATTTAGCAGTATTGAATGCTTCAATGGAATGAAGTGACCATACTCATTAAGTCTGTCTATCACCACTAATATTACTTCATGCCCCTTTGATTTAGGTAGACCATCAATGAAATCCATACTAATTTGAGACCATACCACATCTGGAATGGGTAATGGCTGTAACAATCCAGGATAAGCAGCCAAATCAGATTTGTTCTTCTGGCAGGTGTCACATTTTTGGATAAAATCCTTCACCTCCTTCCTCATGCCCTTCCAGTCGAACAAAGTAAGCAATCTCTTCAGGGTAGCTTCAACACCTGAGTGACCTCCTTGAGGAGCTGTATGCCATAGATTCATGATGGTTCTTCTCAATTGTGGTATCTTTCCTATCACCAATCTGCCCTTTCTTCTTAGTTTCCCTTTGGACCATGTGAATTGTTTGTGAGTGAGAGGATGAGCTTCTAGTTCTTCAATGAGTTTCTTCAGTTCTTGATCAGAGCTCCAGCTATCAGTTATAGCTTGAAGAAGATCAGTATCACCAGATGACACTAGGAGTGTCAATACTTCAGCTCCAATTACCCTAGATAGGGCATCAACTACTTTATTTTCCACACCCTTTTTGTACTCAATTGAGTAATCAAATGGCATTAACTTGGTCAGCCATAATAGTTGGGAGTTGGTATGTAATGTCTGCTCCATAAGATATTTCAAGGCTCTCTGATCAGTCCTGATGATGAATTTCTGCCCCAGTAGATATTGTGACCATTTAGTCACTACATGAACCATTGCCAATAGTTCCCTATCATATACAGATAAGGCAGGATGTTTAGGTGATATAGCCTTGCTAATAAAGGCTATGGGATGCCCTTCCTGCATAAGAACTGCTCCAATTCCTTGACCACTAGCATCAGTTTCTACTATGAATGTTTTTGTAACATCTGGTAAGGCTAGAACATGAGCCTTAGTGAGGGTTGTTTTTAGGGCAGCAAAAGCTGCATCAGCTAGGTTTGACCATTTGAACTCATCCTTCTTAGTCAAGTCAGTTAGGGATTTTCAAATCACCCCAAAACCCTTGATAAACCTCCTATAATATCCAGCCAAGCCTAGAAATCCCCTGTGTTATTTAAGAGTTGTTGGAGTGGGCCAATTTTGGACTACTGCTATCTTTTGAGGATCAGTAGAGACTCCTTCAGCTGAAATAAAGTGTCCTAAATACTCAATTTTTTGAACTCCAAAGAAGCACTTGCTCTTCTTTGCAAATAGCTGGTGCTTGGTCATTTCCACAAAAACAGACTTCAAGTGAGTCAAGTGATACTCCAAGGTGCTACTGTATATAAGGATATCATCAAAGAAAACCAATACATGTTTCCTAAGGAACCTCTGAAAAATCGATTTCATTAGTCCTTGAAAGGTTGCAGGGGCATTTGATAGTACAAATGGCATAACCAGGTATTCAAAATGGCCAGAATGATTTCTAAAAGCAGTCTTAGGCACATCTTCTTTTGTCATTCTGAGTTGGTGATATCCAGATCTTAAGTCTATTTTTGAAAAGATCTTAGATCCTCCAAGCTCATCTAATAGGTCTTCCACAATAGGAATAGGAAACTTATTCTTCACTGTGTGCTTATTTAGATCTCTACAATCAATACATAACCTCCAAGATCCATCCTTTTTTCCCACAAGTACTACTGGTGATGCAAAAGGGCTGCAATGAGGTTGAATAATGCCTTGATCTAACATTTGCTGCACAAGACCCTCAATAATATCCTTTTTGACTGAAGGATACCTATAAGGCCTTTTATTCACAGGTTCAGTACCATTTTGCAGTACAGTCCTGTGATCAAAGACACCTTTAGAAGGAGGTAATCCAATAGGTTCTTCAAATAATGCAGAATATTCCTTGAGCAATTGAGTTATACCATCATTTATCACATGATCCTCATCAGTTTTAATGGCATGCCACTGATCTTTAGTCTCTCCCATAGGCACCACCTGTATCATACACAATTAAGACATATTTCCTGTATGTTTGGCCAATTTCTCAGCTTTCTGCACCCTCACTTGATTGCCAACACCTCTAAGGAGGTATTTTCTACCCTTATACCAAAACTCCATAGTTAATTTCCTAAAGTTCATTTTTATATCCCCCAGTGCTATCAGCCATTGCACTCCCAACACTACTCCACATGAGCCCAAGGGTAGCAGTAAAAACTCTGCTAAGAATTCAGCACCCTGTAGTAGCCAAGTGATTGTACATACCCTATCTACGATCATGTTCCCATTAGCTGCAGCTAGTAATTAAGGTTTAGTGGATTGAATTTTACACCCTAAGTGCTTGACAAATTCTGGATCTATGAAGTTATGTGAGCTACCAGTATCAATCAATATACTGAGGGCCTTCTTTGCATGATAACCAGTAACTTTAAGAGTTCTGTAACCCAATGAACCATTCAGAGCATGGATTGAAATTTCCATTTGTTCCATACCTTGAGATGATTCCAATAGGTTTATTCCTTCATCTTGAATTTCTAATTCTTGCTTTTCCCCTATATAAGGCCCTTCCTCTATCTCCTCCAATTCTAATATATACAACTGTTTAGAATTATTACACCTATGGCCTGGCACATATTTCTCATTGCAGAAATAACATAATCCTTTTGTCCTTTTTTCATTCATCTCCTCTATGCTTATTGCTCTCTTAGTAAAACCTTTAGCATAACTAGAATTACCAGAATTAGGAGTTGATAATAGAGGCTTACTATTACTGCTTTGTGCTGCATATCGTTTAGATGAAGAACTGGCTGCACAAGTATGTTGTTTAGTTGCAGCTAGATAGACTTCATGCATCCTTGCAGTTCTGTATACTTGAGACAGGGTAGTTGGATTAGTCAACTTTACAGCAATATTCAATTCATGCTTTAAACCTCCAATGAAACAACTTATCGTATTTTCTTGAGATAATCTCACTCTATTCAAATTTCTTTCAAATACAGCCTTGTATTCCTTCACACTCCCAGTCTGTTTGATCTTTTTGATCTCTTCCATAGGGTCATCGATGTCAGCCCCAAACCTTTCCACCAATGCCATCACATATTCATTCCAAGTAGCAGGTTGTAAGTACTGCCTATACCTTATGAAAGAGAGATGCCATTGGATGGCTTCCCCTTCCAGTTGCAATGCTGCTACTTCAACCCTCTCTTCAACCTCCACCTTTTCCATACAGAAGAATTGTTCAATTTTGAACAACCAGGATCTCAGATCTTCTCCATTGAATCGTAAAAAATCCATCCTAGACCACCTAGACAAATTGGAGTTATGATGATTATAACTCGCAGTCTCTCGATGAGATCTAGCTTCAGAAGATCCATCATCATCTGTTGTTGGAGCTTTATCCTTCTGATTCTCTCTTGAATTTGTTATTTGCTCTTTCAATTCAAGAACTACTTGATCCAACTATTTTAGAGCTAATACTTCTCCAGATAAAGCACCTACATCAGCTATTAACTTCTGCATCAATTCTCTTAGATCAGAGTTTTCTTCGTTTCCATTCTCAGTAGATCGTGCTCCCTTTGCCATGGTTCCGAGGATCACAAGGCTCTGATACCAATGTTACTAGATTTGCAGGAATTCAGATGAATTCGAGGATCGTGTCACTACTCTAGGAACAAGTCGAAGAAGCAGTTGAGATTTCAGAAATTCAAAAGAAAAGAAGAGAGGAAAGGAAGAAGAGGAGTAGAGAGATTAGGAAAATTGATGTATTTTTATTCATACTCCAAAATGATGTTTACACACTATATGTAATGATTCATACAATCTCAATGAAGCTGTATTCTAACAGTGTTTCTAACAGATTTGGTACTCACTACTAACTAACTATTTTAACTACCGTAACTAACTTTCCCTCCTATTTTAACTAACTTTTGAATTTCATTTCTTTTGTCTTACATTTGCTCCTATAGTCGATCTTAGCTCATGACATTCCTAAAATCATGTATCATCAAGATGATACAGATAATCTTTTAAACCACATGAAACTAGCTAAGTGTCAAACTGAATAAAATCAAGACTCAGGAAACAAAAATTTCAGTTAACAAGTAATTGAAGCTTACCTTTACGGAAACGAACCCAATGATAGAACGTACTAAGGAAAATAAACCAATATATCCCTTCCACCATACACTTTTTTTTATTTATGGTAACAAAGGAGCCGTGAGAATGCAGGGCAATTTCAAGGATTATCAGTCAATTTTATTTTCCCAAAATCACTTCAATTTTTCTTAATTATTACACAAAGTCACAAAACATCTTTTTTTTTTAAACCAATGTCACTCGTCTCATTTGCTTACTCCTGGTAACTTTTTGTAATACTTAGGCAGCAACAACAACAACAACGACCCAATAAAATCCCACTAGTGGGATCTGGGAAGGGTAGTGTGTACGCAGACCTTACCCCTACTCCGCGGGGGTAGAGAGGCTGTTTTCAAAAGCTCAGCTCAAGAAGACAAAAGAAGACAAAAAGAGGCAATCTATCAGTACCTTCAATAGAAACCATAAAACAAAGAACAACATCACCAGAACCAGAAACTAAGTGAAAAGCAGAACAACAAGCAGTAGATAAAGCACATCAAAGAGGAATGAAAAGCTAGTGTGGACTCAACATAAAATACTAACGGTCAAAGATCATGTCCTAACAGACTAGCCTTACTCTGCGGCGCCATAGATATATTTGTAATACTTAGGCAAAATTAAGTAATTCCTTCGTTATAATAAATATTTTAATGATCATGGTATAATAAAGTGAAAGTTGAGTGATCATCTATGAAATTTTAGAGTTTGTAACTCTATTTAATATGTTACAAGTAACTCTATTTAATAAATATTCATTGGTAACATAACTTAGATCCATAAAAGAGTTTAAGTTCTGTGCACTAATAGTAAAATAAATATTTACACAATTAAGTTACTGAATCTGATAACTCTATTTAATATCATTGATTAATAACCTAGAATAGGTAGTATAAGTAACATATTATAACATGTTATATATAACCAAAGAAGAAACATTCAAACATCTCCCATGTTACAGTTCTTGAAGTATGATAGTCGTAGGCATGCTTTTGAAACTTTGAATTATTTTGACCAAGTTAATCTAAAGTATGAAGCAAAAGTAAATAGTATGAATAGTATGATTGTGTGTTTCCTGAACATCATCAATGCATAGCACACATCTCGTATATCCTGTCAGCAGTTGATAGTTGTATACGGCTAAAATTGGAGAGCCCGATTTTATGATTATTATGACATCCCGTAACCCGCTTTCAAAAGGCTCGAGTCGAGTTTGGGATTCGAACCCTAGAGTCCTATATGCTCGACCCCAGGGCAGAGTAAATCGATGGCTATGATGAACGAGTGAGAGATTACCAAGGCACTTGATTAAAGTTGACCAAGTCTATTAGGCTAGTCAAGCCTGTACCGTGGCATTAAATGATTGTACCAGCCATATATCTTTGTAATAAATGCACATGTACTAAATTGGGATTCCCCCTGATATATAAGGGGGATCCTTGTTATTCTTGTGTTACTCACAAAATTAAGTACAAGAACATTCTCTCTGCTCTCTAATTTAAACTTACTATCTTGATTCCAATACTTACATTTATTGCTTATATTCATTGTGTTCTATTTATTATTCTTCATTTATTGCTTATTATTGTCCACAAAAAGCCTCCATCAAAGCTCTCAAAACTTTTAGCCCTTCATCAGCCATTCATAGCTCAGCATCGAGCTCAACCTCGAGGCCTCGTAAAGCCAAGCTCGAGGCTCCGATTCTCAGCCACTCGGTTTGCTTAAACATATTATTCTCAAGTTATTATCTTATTTTTATAGTCTCACACTTAACATCTATAGCCTAACAACTAGCATAAAAACAGATTACGTATTTTTAGAACCACAAAATCAAATCTAATTGTAATTATCATTTTCAAGTTAAACAATTTGGCACCCACCGTGGGGCTAAAAATAATAGTGATTGTTTTCTTGCTGGTTTGATACACAATGCAAGTTATCTTTCACGCTTTTTCTTGTCCAAGAATCTTTAATTTCAGGTAGAAATGTCTAACTCTGTGAATGCATATAACAACAACGGTCTTGAGGACCATGGAGAGAATAGCGTAGCTTTTCCAGGTATTGGGCGCACCACCACTAAACCCTGAGGACGCGCCAGAGCCAATCCCCGCGGATGTGGTCTCACGTGATGCCCAACACGTCGATATAAGCTCCCACACTAATAGGACCGTACGCCAAGGAGACCAACAAGAAGCTCAAAAAACCCCAGCTCGGGAAAAATAGGAGGTTATCCTTCACGTTATTTTTAAGATGTTGCAGGCACAACAACTGGCAATTGCTCAACTGCAAAGCCACCAGAAACCCCCAAGTACAGCGGCCCCGAAAAATGCCCCTCGAACCAAACAGGTACTTGAAAGGTCGAGCAATAATGGGTCAGTAGTCGACCCCGCTATCATGAAAATGCTCGAAGATTTCACAAAGAGGATTGAGTTAGGCGAAAAGATAATAGAAGCCAACGATAAAAAGGTAGAGACCTACAACTCGAGGGTCGACCAGATCCTGGGATTATCCCCGATTCTGAAGGATGTTGATTCAAAGAAGTTCGTATAAAGGCCATTCCCGTCAAATGCCGCTCCAAAGCCTATCCCGAAGAAGTTCAGAATGCCCGACCTTCTAAAGTACAAAGGAACCTCAGACCCCAACGAGCACGTCACTGCTTACACTTGTGCGGTGAAGGGCAACGACATGAGGGACGATGAGATCGAATCCTTCCTGCTAAAGAAGTTCGGGGAAACACTCTCGAAATGGGCCATGATGTGGTATCACAACCTAGCTCCAAATTCAATAGACTCATTTGCCATGTTGGCAGATTCTTTCATAAAGGCACATGTTCGTGCCATCAAGGTGTCTACGAGGAAATCCAACGTCTTCAAAATCAAACAAAGAGAAAACGAGATGTTTCGGGAGTTCGTATCTCGCTTTAAAATTGAGCGAATGGAATTTCCACCAGTCTCTGATGACTAGGCAATACAGGCTTTCACCCAAGGCTTGAATGAGCGAAGCTCGGTAGCTTCGAAGCAATTGAAGCAAAATTTGGTTAAATACCCCACTATGACATAGTCGGATGCCCACAACCGATATCACTCGAAGATTAGGGTCGAGGACGACCAACTGGGAGGCCCCTCGGTCTCGGTATATCCAAGCAAACTCCTGGCAAAGAAGCTAAAGCCAAACAAGGAAAGGTACCAACCATACACCGAAGATAGGAGAAACGCCCCAAGGTGTAACATACCCAGAAACGATCGAAGAACAGACTGAGGTCAGAACCCTCAGAGACTCGTGAGCAAAGTCGAATTCAATAGGCACACAGGACCGACGGAGGCACCCCATCTGTCAGAATACAACTTCAACATTGAGGTTTCAGACATCGTATCCGCTATCAGTAAAATCAGAGATACCAGGTGGCCAAGACCTGTACTATCAGATCCGTCGCAGAGGAACCCCAACTTAGTGTGCAAATTTCACGGCACACACGATCATAGGACCGAAGATTGTAGACAGCTCTGAGAAGAAGTAGCCTGGCTACCCAGTAAGGGGGACCTCCGGGAGTTCCTCAACAACCAAGCTAAAAATTAGTTCCAGGAAAGAGAGGCGAATAGGAAGAACGAAATAGATGAGCCGCAACATGTCATCCACATGATCATTGGAGGAGTCTACATCACACAGGAACCCGCTATCACAAGAATAAAAATATCCATCAGCAGGGAAAAGTGAACTCGAGGTTATATAGCCAAGGACCCTCTCACATTCAGCGACGACGACATCGAAACCCTATCTCAGCCTCATAACGACGCATTGGTAATTTATTTTCTTGTAAATACATTTCAAATTAAACGTGTACTTGTGGATCCAGGTAGCTTGGCCAATATTATTTAGTCAAGGGTCGTAGAGCAGCTCGGACTGCTCGACCAGATTATGCCTACCTCGTGAGTCCTTAACGGATTCAACATGCCGAGTGAAACAACAAAAGGGGAAACCACCCTCCCTGTCAACGTGTTCGGCACGACCCAATATGTCAAATTCCATGTCATCGAAGGAGACACGAGGTACAATGCCTTGTTCGGAAGACAATGGATGCACTGCATAAGAGCAGTACCATCAACCCTTCATCAAATGATGAATTTTTCGACAAAGGACAGAGTAAAAACCATGTACAGATAACAACATGCAATAAGAGAGATGTTCGTAGCACGACATAGCGACGGCATCGATGCCTTCGACATCGAAGGGACCGCAGGATAAGCAAACAGTGAAATAGCGCTAACGGGACATATTCTCGGCTATACCCGGATAAAACAAGCTAGGGACCATGCCGCATCCCCGGAGCAAACATTGAAGGCATCTCGAGGCTCGAAGCGTCATCACCACTAATGTATGACCATCTCCCTTTTTGTTTACATTATACACTAACCTTTGTGCAGATGTCCGATCAGAACGGTCGAAATGCTGCCCAGCTCGAATACCTTAAGGTTTCAAAGCATACATTTAACTCTTTTCCTTTGATCGGGTTTTATCCCAAGAAGGGTTTTACCGACAAGGTTTTTAACGAGGCAACATCTACACGCTACCTAAGAAGAACCTAACAAATATTCAAGGACTCTCTTCAATCAACCTCGAACACTGGGGGGGAATCCCCCCAGAAGATCGCCTTCTCAGAGAAGTCAAGATAAGCCAAAAAAGGGTCTCTATAGGAAAACGATGTACCGGGCCAAACGGTCGAATGAAATGTGTCCGCATAGAATAATTGAGCCCTTGACGGCAAAAACATGTATACTTGTGCCAAGTAATCAAAGAATATTTCCTCCCCCATCAAAACGATTTACGCTTCAAAGAAGTCAGATGCTTTCAAATGGCTCCAAAGCCAAATATTTCCCGAACACTCGGGGACTAGCTTCAGGAACTTGACCTCCAGGTCAGAAAACTTCGAACTCATAAGCCCTCAATGAGGCAACCCCAAGTTTATCAAAAAATGGCTCCAAAGCCGTTAAGCGCTCGATTTCTCGCGGACTGTCGCCGATTGTGACCCAATCAATTCAAAAAATCGAGGCTATAAGACCCCATGCAGGCAACCCCGAGCTCATAAGGCATCCATAAGGCAGTATCAAATATGTAAGACTTCAAGCAAGGAATGAATCATAATTGTACCAAGTAACCAAATCTGTAAGACCTCAAGCAAGGCATGTTAAAATTTATAAGACCTTATAAAAGGCATAAATCCCGATCTTAAAGTGAAGGCTATATATCCGAACTTATAAGACCCCTAAAAATGCATACCCTCGATATAGATGCCGAACCTACTTCACTCAGGGACTGAAAGGCTGTAGAAAAACATAATGACTACGGTCACAAGGCTGTAGCAGCCAAACTAACGTAAATCGGGGAAGCCCTACCATCGCTATAAAATCTCATGCCTTCAATTACTTCGAAAAAACTTCAAAATGAACTGGTTAATTAGGCTACCCTTGACTTAAGAAAAAGAGCTTCGATCATATTAGCTCCAAATTACAAGCTTCGTAATCATCCAGCCATCTAACGAAACCTCCTATGGTGCTCATCCATCGCCACATAACTGCTCACAATCGAGGTTCTTACCGAACTATCGAAAAGTCGGGCGAACATAAAAACTTCAAAAGTCTTTAACGAGCGAAAAATAAAGCCTACATAAGAGGTTGTACCGACCTAATACGTAAGAACCACTGTAGCCAGCTTAAAATTAAAGGCCGTACCGACCCAATGTGTAAGAGCCTAGACGCCAACCTATACAAAGAGGTCGTACTGACCAAAAGCGTAAGAGCCTAAAGGGCAGCTTAAAAACTTAAGGTCCAATGAGTTCGAGTCGAAATCCGACTTGGAGACTGAGCCCGAAATAGTTAACTAAAAATGCCTAAGGGCAAATGCGTAAGAGCCACTGCCGCCAGCCCACAGTAAGAGGTCGTACGGACCTGATGCGTAAGAGCCACTATCGCCAGCCTATATTAAGAGGTCGTACTGACCCAACACATGAGAGCCTATGAGCCACCCCGACAAGCCTCAGGGATTACAAACCCAAGAGTTTTTTCCTTTCGTACCAAATTCATCTGGCTAATCATTGACAAAAAACGTCAAAATTCAAGACAAAGAAAGACATACACGAGCAAATAGAGATCCATGAAAGGAGAAAACTAAAAGGTTTTATTACATATACGCATGTATAAAACAATGCAAATCTACTTTTGCAAAGTTCTCTAAGAACACTGTACAAATAATCAAATAGCAAAAAGCCTACTCTATCTTCCCCTCGGGGAATGCGGCCCCATCGGCCTCTCCTCCACTATCTTCAGCAATAGACAAGAGGTATTTGGCGTCATATTCATTCTCCTTTATCTGCTCTATCTCTTCAGAGAGATCGAACCCCCTGGCATGAATCTCTTCAAGGGTTTCCCTCTGAGATTTGCACCGGGCATACTCATTACTTCTGCTCTCTCGACCGAAAGCATCTCTCAACTTTGCTCGAACTTCAGCAGCGTCTTTTAAGTGAACAGCCACATTCTTTTCAGCCTTAGCCCGAATTCCTTCATCTTCAGCCAGGCATCCACGACATCAGCCTTCATCTCCAAAAAGTCGGACTGGAGCATTGCAATCCTGCTCGTCTGAACCGAGCTATTCTCACGAGCATTCCGGAGCTTCACCTCGAGCGCAGAAACCTTGGCCAGAGCATTCTTTTTGGCCGCATCATGGGCATCTATCTGAGGCCTTGGCTCGCTACACTCATTCTTGGACTGGTCGACCTCACCCCAAAAGGTGTTCCAAATCCTCTTTCTTGCTCAGCAACTAAGGGATCAAAACATTAATCCCTAAGGTTAGAAGAAAAATCATGCATTTCCCCGGAACAAAGGTTACCTGCTGCTCGAGGTGGCTTTTGTAGTTCAGGCTCCGGTTCGCTTCATACCGTTGTTATACCAACTCATCTCCCCTCTTATCACAAAGAAGCTTGAGGGATTTCTCCCCATCCAATGCTTTCCTCAACCTAGCTTCACGAAGGATCAGCTCGTACTTGAGCTTGTCAAAGGCCTACAAAAATAGAGCTCAATAAGCAATTGGACTGCAAAATTGAAAAACTAATACAATCGGCCAATACTCACCACAAAACAGGGCCGCTGAGCCTCATCAAAGGTCGAACACGCATCTACTGGACAAGTTTTGTTGGCCCCAGCAAAACTGCTCCTAATAGGAACATGATCAATCGAGACATCGCTTAAGCCAGGTGGCCCCTGGCCTCGAACACCCCTCGAAGTACCTTCGACGGGAAGAGAAGACAGGAGCAAAGAATCCTTCTCCCTCGAAGTACCTTTTACGGGTAAAAGAATACGATGGCAAAGAAGGGACCTTTTTTCTGAGGTCGGACGCCTCGGGTATTACAGGCTCGGTCGAGACATCATCTCTAGGCCTCCGGGCAAGACTTGTCTCGCTATGAGGACCTTCGCCCTGCGAAGGTTCCTTCCATTTGTTATTATTCCTAAGTCCTGGAGCTGTTGACCCCTCCACCTCTCCGTGGGAGAACGATCTCACCTCAAGGAAATCTCCAACACCTGCGGTGACGAGGTTAGTACATACAGAGTGCCCTCCAAAGAAAGTCAATTACACAACAAGTACAATGATGTTTTTCCTCCCATCTACCCTTGGATAGGTCTCGCCATTTACGCTCTTCATAGGTTGAATGGGCTACCAGCTTCCAAGCCAATATGCCAAGTCGGGAACCTCGTGTAGCATCCACAAGGCTGCTGCAAAAGGGAAAAAAGAAAGCATCTTTACAGAATCCATCTTCATCATAAGCAAAAAACAACAAAAACATAAGTATACCACTTACGTGTGACATTCCATTCCTAGGAAACAGCAGGAACTCCACGGGGATAACATCGATAGACCTTATTCGGATGAATCGATTCATCCATGCACGGTCCATGATTTCTTTATCATCAACAACGAAGGGTCTGGTAGATCGGCATCACAAAACTATTAGGCCCCATCAATGAAAGGGTAGTTATAATCTAATGAGATGGCTGAGGGTGAACTCGAGCCCGACTTCTTCCTCAAAGAACCTGATTATCAGCACTGTCCTCCAGAACGACGGGTGAACCTATGGCAGGGTAGCCCGATATCTTCGACAAAAGTCAAGCATGACTCTGTCGATAGGACCCAATGTGAAGGGGTACGTGTATACGTGTAAAAACCCCTCTGTGTAAGTCGTAATGTTCTCTTCTGGGGAGGGTACTTGCAGTACCACCTTCTCTCCCATCTGCAGTCTCTCCTCACTGCCTCGAGGTGTTCCTCTCCTCTTGATGAATGGTCCCAATGGCCCTCAACATTAGGAGGCCTCTCTAGAGAAAGGTCCCTCCTCGAGACAAAGCATCTTGAGATTATCTCAATAGACGCCGACGGTATACCACCGATTGAGTGGGAAGAAGAAGTGGGCCCCTCATCTTCTTGGTGAACAGATTTAGGCATGGCAGCCATGGCTATAATAAAATAAAGGAAGGAAAATGAAAACTCAGGCGAAAACTATGAATTAAAATGATGGAAAAGCTGACGCGAGGAAGAAGAGCTCTATGAAAAGGGATAGCAAATCAAAATAGTGATTAATTGATCACAATTACTTCCTTCTTTGAAATGTCAAAATGACTTCATTTTTTAATCTTGTCGGAATATCATCAATAAAAGAGATGTTTCTTTTTTTACTACAGAGAAATTTCCATTTTCTTTTGTTGTTGACCCTAGTCAATATCCACAAAAAAGCTCCTTTTAAGTCAATAAACCAGTCATCTCATCGACTTTGTGTCAATTTCCACTAACCTATCCTTTTTGTGATAGCTCATCAGCTCTTAAAGCTCCTATTTTGATTGAGTTTTTCCACTTCATTTATCTTTTGAAACTTTTCGTACACGCGTTAATATGAATAACTGAATCCATGACACGAATCTACCTTCAGTAGTCGCCCGTCAATGATTGAGCTCTTATTGGCAACATCACTTTCTTTGCACCTTCTATAGTGAGCTCTATGCGGCGCGAACCTAAATTAGTCGACTAAAAGATTACGGATATCCAATGTTTATAAACAAAATTATTTACTTGGTTATTGATCTCTCCGTGCCAACGACCAAAGTTAATGCATATAGAAAATGGAAAGGCGGATATGATGAGCCAAGTAAAGAAGATAATTGAAGATAATGTTGTCTCTTCCTCATTAGCCGAAGAGGAACCAGGTACAACAATTACAACTACTGAAGCTGAAGAAAGAGTGGTTGATGCAGTTCAAAGTGCTCCACATGTAGCTGAAAATAGGATACAAGGGAACCAGTCAGATTTACCCAGCTCCTCTACAAGTGAAGCTCAAGTGCCCAACTGGAAACACAAAAGCTCCCATCCTCTTGACAACATAATTACCCCTCAGGATTCAGGAGTGCAAACTAGATCAAAAGCTAGAAATTCACTTGCCTTCTCCTCCTTTCTCTCCCAAATAGAGCCCAAAAACATTAAGGAAGCCTTAAAAGATGCAGACTGGATCACAGCTATGCAAGATGAGCTGCAATATTAATTCAAAAGGAACAAAGTGTGTCACCTAGTACCTAGACCCTCAAATCGTACCATCACAGGAACCATGTGGGCATTCAGGAACAAGTTTGACGAACATGGAACACTATAAGGAACAAGGCAAGGTTAGATGCCCAGGGCTACAATTAGGAGGAAGGAATTGATTAACTTTTGCTTCGGTTGCTCGCATGGAAGCTATCAAAATCCTCACTGCCTTTTCATTACATATGGAATTAACTCTGTTCCAAATGGATGTCAAAAGTGCATTTTTGAATGGTTTCCTCAAAGAAGAAGTCTATGTAAAGAAACTTCTAGGTTTTGAATGTCATGAACACCCCGATCATGTGTTCAAATTGGACAAGGCACTGTATGGGTTGAAGCAGGCTCCTCTAGCTTGGTATGAAAGATTGTCAAAGTTTCTCTTAGAAAATGGCTTTACAAGAAGAAAAATTGACAACACTTTGTTTCTGAAGAAATGAGAGAGGAACCTGCTAATTGTTTAGGTATACATTGATGATATCATTTTTGGGGCGACAACTGATTTACCACATGAGGAATTTGCAAAACTCATGGGAAGTGAGTTTGAGATGAGCATGATGGATAAGTTGAATTTTTTTTGGGTCTTCAAGTAAAGAAGTCCACAAAGGGAACATTCATCGGTCAGCAAAAATATATCAAGGAGCTTCTGAAGAGGTTTGATATGGAAGCATCAAAAGTGATTGACAGTCCTATTGCCACTGCTACTCGATTGGACATGGATGAATCTGGCTTTTCTGTAAATCAAAGCATGCATAGAGGCATTATTGGGTCTCTTCTCTATCTCACTGCCAGCAGGACAGATATTGTCTTTAGTGTGGGACTATCAGTAAAATCCCAAGGAACTTCATCTGAAGGCTGCCAGGAGAATTTTGAGATATCTAAAGGGAGCACAGGACCTGGTCCTGTACTACCCTTCAGGTGACAATTTTAATCTTATTGGGTATGCTAATACTGACTATGCAGGTTATCTTGTGGACAAGAAAAGCACATCTGGAATGTCTCACTTTCTAGGATCATGTCTCATTTCATGGGGCACAAGGAAGCAGAATTCAGTTGCTCTTTCAATAGCTGAAGCAGAATATGTCGTTGTAGCTTCCTATTGTGCTCAGCTCCCATGGATCAAACATTAATTGGAGGATCTTGGTGTGTACACTAACCGTGTGCCTCTTCTATGTGTAAACACAAGTGCACTCAACATGGCCAAGAACCCGTTCCAGCATAAATGAACCAAGCATATTGATGTTAGACATCATTTTCTCAAAGAAAATATGGAGAAGGGGCTTATCTACATGAAGTTCTGTAGTATTGAAGACCAAATTATAGATATCTTCACCAAAGTACTGAGTAGAGAACATTTTGAGAGAAACAGGCTGGAACTGGGGCTAATAAAGCCTAATTGAGAACCTGATTCCTACCATATGGCTATGAAAGTCAAATTCAGGTTAAACTGGCTAAAGTATTTTCTGGCCAAGTCTAACTCACTTTAATACATTGCAGGTAGACACACATGATAAGTGTAGAAGTTGCAAAAGCGTTGCATGAGCGGTAAAGATGGTGGAGAATTTTTGAAAGACCGGTCAAAACCTGGTTCTTGTACCACAGGTTAGAAGTCTCGTATTTTTCTCATACATATCTCAAAAAGAAATGAAGTTAAGTGCCACATCATCAACCTTTTTAGACCTTGTATGTCACGTCTTTTCGTTCGAATCCCTTCACTTCCCTCTGAAACGTTGCATCTTTCTAAAAATCTACCGCCATTTTTGAACTGGTTCCTCTCTCCATCATAATTTCCTTTTTCTTCCTTAAAATCCCTCTCATCTCCAAACCTTCAAGGATCATCTCATCCTCTCTCAGCCTCTCCAGAACCTTCAAAACTGATCATCTGCCATGGTTGAAAATCAAGCAACCCTTCCCACATCTCTTGAGAAAACCCTCGCCTCCTCCGCTTCTAGTAAAACACCTCTCAACATTCCCCTTTCCACAATTGTTGAAATTGAAACACATAAACCTGATTCTACTTCACCCTCTATCTCTCTCACCACTCCCTCAGACTTTTCTCTCACTCTAAGTGTTGAGAACTCATAAACCCACAAACTCGATAGTTTGTCGTCTTTGTCGCCTGGGATTTTCACATAGCAAAATAAAGATGGATAACAGAGTGAGACTCCATAGGCAGAAAAGGTTTCTGAGGTTAGTGTTGATCAGTCTTTAAGTACTCCTGTCTCGGAGTTTGTTGCACCCATGGAATCTCAAGAGAAAAAGGCCATCGAAAATATATTGACCATATCTGTTCAAGGAATAGTTTATGGGGTAACCTCTACTATGCCCGAGTCTTAGGGGAAAGAGAGTCATTCGTTGGCGGAGAAGGAATTGTGGTACTCTTTGAAAATCTTGCACCAGAAGAAACTATTGGGACCCTTCTTGAAGGACCTGACTCCTCCCCTGAGGAAACAGGTCAAGGATCTTCTTCCCGGGTCAATTTCGACCCTGCTCCTTCTCCTCACTTTGATGTTGAGTCTTTGGACGTTTTGACTCTAGCTATGAGGTCCATTGATAAAGAAGATCAGGATGATGTTGCTCTAGATGCGTTCATTGCAAGAAAGAGGCCAGTAGACACTCATGAGCCCTCTCCTAAGCGACCTACTACTAGGTTGTAGACAAAGGAGGCTCTTGAGTCCGTACAAAAGAGTAAAAGGAGTAGCAAGAAGAAGAAAAAGAGGCTGGTGAAAAATGGAGAGGTTGCGTGTGACAAGAACATTCCTATAATGGAAGTGGATGAAGAGGCTGCAGAGGAACTAAATTCCTTAGTCAAGAGATCTCTGAAAAAGAAGCAATTCGTTGAAAATGCTTCAGATGAGGGTGTTGGAACTCCAAGTACAAAGTTAGTGAAAAGTAGTGAAAAGTTGAAACAAGTGGTGGCTGAAGAGTCACTGTCTGATGAGGGTATTCTAGTGAGGAGAAGGAGCCTAGTTCTATGATGGAGGCTCTTTGAATGTTTTGGTCAGATTCAACAGTGAAGAGGTCAGTATAAGAACTTTGAACCTCATCCTAATAAACCTTAGGCACATCAACTTTGAACAGATTCCCATTGAGTCATCCCAGATATTTCTGGGTCAAATGTGCGACCCACAGAACCTTCTGGTACCTCAACCTTTCTTTACCGGACACACTTTCACGTTTTACTTTCTTCACAGAACTAGGTTCCTTCAAAGTTTTCAAGTGACATGAGTTAGCTAGGCCAGACTTCTTTATGCTGATTGCTTACTTGTGTATTTTTAATGATGCCAAAAGGGGAAAAGGATATGATAAATTGAAGCATGGGGATCTGATTAAGGGGGAAGCACAATGTTAGGGGGAACTTGTGAAGTTCCTAGTACTTTATCTATCTTTGGTTGTTCTCAACATGATTGTCAATTTCTAAGTTTGTCATCATCAAAAAGGGGGGAATTGATGGGTTTATAGCATCTTAGCTTTATGTTTTGATGTTCTAACAAACTTACTGTAAAAAAGAACCAGACAAGGGACTTGACACACTTGGTACACAACTCAATCAACAGACTCGAGCTAATGTGAGTTGCTATGACTTCAGAAGATAAAGAATCAACACAGGGACTTGATCCCCTTGTGTTTCCCTGGCAGTATTACGCAGTCAACTATCTACAGCTTGAAAGTGACTACATGCATTGTACACGCAAACAGTGCAGCACAGTACAACATTCACTCCCCTTTGACCAACCAAGTAATTACATCATTCAAGTGACATCATCCAAGTTGTATTAACAAAGAGTATTACAATAAAAGATCACTTGAACACTTGAGAATTCATTCAAGCACTCCAACCGTTACTCCATCAATCGTTCAATTCTCAAGTGTATCAAGAACAAAGTACAACACTACTACGGACCAGTTCCTATAGCAAGTCTCTTGTCTGTCCTTAGTTGAGTTGTAACTTTGTAGTCGTCATTCATTGTAATTCCTACTTTGCTTATTTAGAAGCTTTAATTAGGAACCTTTTGTAAACCATAAACCTTCAGTGTTTGGGTCATGACTAGAGTTAGTCATGAGTTGAAGTCTTTGTAATAGGTATATTGCAAAGTGGCTTGTAATAAGTGTTTTACAAGTTAGTAAGGAATTACGAGTTTAATTCCTAGATTGCATAGGTTGTAATCTAAAGTTTGCTCATAGTGAAGTTAAAATCCTACCAGTGTAGGTTGTGGTTTTTTATCCCCTTGAGCAGTCCACTTATTTACTGTTACATTAGCATTCTCTGTGGAAACCTATATAGGACCTGGTCTTTATATAGTTTGGTGGACTCATATATTCCATTATAGAGACAAGCAATGATCTGGAAAACAGAATCCCTTCGCCTTGGATCCAGCTATGGAAGAGAAAAGCCCCCTACAAGGTAGCATGTTCATGTGGCTTGTTACACATGATGTGTATTACTTCCAACATCAACTAGTATAGTTAAGGCTCTTCTCTTTGTGTTTCCTTCTAGTTTGGTAGCACTAGGAACCAATGTGCCTGTAACAACATTAAATCTAAAGGCTCACCCAGTAGTTTCCTTCTCATCTACAGAATCTGATTTTCCTGCACTTTTTCCATTTCATCATAATCTCTGTATTGATAGCATCAACTGCCTTGGCTTGTACTGCTGGCCAAGATAATACTACTCCGCGCATCTATAACAATATTCAATATGCAAACTATTATCATTCTATGTCACCTTAACAAGCTGATTGTTTGCGCTTTGGCATTTTTCTATTATCCACTTTAATAATTCGACTTTATCTTTGATGCTTTCCACTTATAATATAGTATGATTCATAACTGGTTGACACTAACAGATTAAGTAGCTATTCACAATAGCTTCCTACCAATTAACTCTACTTTTCTTTTCCCTTGCTTCGGCTAATTTTTGTTGTTGTCTGTCTAACTCTACAGTTTCACTCAATGACACTAGTCTATGTAACCTAACAGCAAACTTAATTTCCTAATCCATCACTGAAGCCTGACAAGAAGCAATTCTCAGGTAAATTCTCGCCAACCAACAACCCACAACTCAATTGATAAGGATAAAACCAAGCTTCTTCCACACCCCCCCCCCCCCCCCCCCCTAAATGTAGAGTTGCAATTTCTAACTTATGCAAAAGGATCTGAATGAGGCAATAATGAAAATTTTTACATTTTCGCACCCAAGCCCTGGGATACCTTTCACCTTGAGGATGCACGGCTGAGGAAGATTCACCATGTATCGCATTATATATGGTTCATCTGTTCTATCAACTATCTCAGAAGAAGATTAGTTTCTTCAATCTTCTTTTGCATTTCTGCAACTCGAGCATTGTTTTCTCCTATGTAAGCTTGTAACTGATTCTCCACCCTATTGATTGACTCTTCAAATTGTCTTGATTGAGTACCTTTTGCCACGCCCTCGATGATACGTTCCATAATGAGCTGTGATACCAACTATAACATAAAAGAATTATTAAAACTTGAGATAGGTTTTATTAATATTCCGGAATCTTATATGATGAGCTTCAAATCAACTATAAGGAAAGAAAACATAACCTGCAATGAAGATAACGGGGAGTGAAGGAGGGAATAGAGAAGAAGAAAACAATTATACAGGAAGCAGAGAATAAGAGAGGGAAAGAATTTATGGGAAATGTCATTAACTGCCCTGACCATGATTCAACCACCAAATTGATAGGTTACAAGTACCTTAGTTACGAGTGACTTGTATTATGTTTTGATGATCTAACAAACGTACTATCAAGAACCAGATAAGGAACTTGCTACACATTCACAAGACCTTAAGATCACAAGATTCCAGCTTGGGATATGGTTCAAATCTCCAGAGTCGAAGGAACAAATGAGGGAATAGGTCCCTACCACCTCCCGAGGTGACTATACGAAATCAACTATCCAGCTAGAAAAGTTGCTGTCTGTACACGCTACAGTACAGTAACACTGCAACAGTCAACTTTCTGTGGAAGAACTTTTTACCTACCTTGCTTACATCATTGTATGTGATGCCACACATGTATTATTAACATCAAGGTAAAATTCATTCACTTGAACACTTAGAGAATTCATTCAAGCACTCCAAGTGATTGATCATCAACAAAAACGATTATCCAGTGCATCAAGAACAAAGTACGACGTTGCTACGTATTAGTTCTCATATCAAGTCTTTGTATGACCTCGGTAGAGTTGTAACTTTGTATTAGTTCTTCAATTGTAATTCCTACTTAGTTTGTTTAGAAGTATTATGTAGGAAATTCTTATAAACTTTAAACCTTTGTATTTGAGTCTTGGCTAAAGTTAGTCGAGTTGTGAAGTCTTTGTAATAGAGTTAATTACAAAGTGGCTTGTAATAGAACTTTAAATGCAAAAAAGCAGAAAATTTACATCTGTCATAATCCAAGTGAAGATTCTCTGCACAAAGTTATCATTTTAATTGTCAGTCTAGGGATGGCAATGGGGCGGGGCGGGGCGAGTATTGTTTGATGCAGGCGGAGCGGGATTACTCTTATGCGGGTGCGGGTTTTATTAAATGCGGGCCGCAGCGGGTTTACTATTATTATGCGGGTGCGGGGCGAATTAAAACAATTTTTAAAATTTTTAAAACGGGACGGGGCGGGTTTAATGCGGGTTCAAAGCAGGGAACCTGATGTACTTGATATCCATCCAATGTTATTTTGGTTAAAATAAACTTAAATAATCAAAATCCATATCTTATACGTACTTGATATCCATCCAGTGGTCCAATATGCCAATGATTTAATAATCTTCCGATGAATGCTAAGTTCGCTAATTAATTACCACTTGTTATGACTGAATCTTATGTTTTAAATATTAATTGTTGTCTTAATTTATACTTTTTCCATGCTGGAATATTCTAAAATGTTTAACATTATGTAATGTACTATTATTGTAATAATATTACTTCATATATATAACTTTAACAAGTTTGATCATTTGGTTTTCGGGGTTCTACATATATCCAGTTAGCTTTGTAAATTTTAGTTTCGTATCGTCTTCTATTATGAGTCTTGATATGAATATTATTCTTTTTGAAGAATGACAATTCTTTTCCAATTGTGTTATCTTCTAAAAAATTTCAGATATTCTTAAGTCTTAACAACTACGATAAAATCTAGTTGCGTTTGGAGCTCTATATATATTTTCAGAAATTTTTTAAAAATAATTTATATTTAAAATTGATTGCATTTACGTGTCCGTCGTTGAAGGGAGAAAATAGTAACGAAATAGAAAATCGAATCAGAACAATATATAGCATTGATATTAACCAATTTGCATTGAAGCCGCATTGAACCTGCATTAATCAATTTGCATAAGTCTTACCAAAATGATATTATATAAGTCAAGACATCGTATTAATAATAGAAAATGATAGTAACCTATTTATTTTGGAAGATCCGCGTAATACTCTCTCGGTTTTATGTTAAACCAATGAATTCCAACATTACAAGAAGATCTAAGCTATTGTTAATCAAAGAGCAGCAAGAGATTGTACGACGTCGTACAAAAGAACCCCCTCTGTTGGATTGTAGAATATGCAAAGGAGCACGCCATAGTAGACCATATTTTCATACATGTACTAACATTAACAAGTAGAAAAACTAAAGCCTTGTCCATTTATTTACTGCTATATGCTACTAAAATCTAGAGATATGAAAGAACATACTATGACACAAAACTGTAAATAAAAACCTGTGTACTTTCGATCTCCTCCCACGCGCAGTAATCTGATGGTGCACCTCCGATTTTCCAAGACCTTCATCTTTCACAATATATATATATATATATACACACACACACACATTGATAATACAATTCAGGGTTAAACAGCTTCATGAAACAATAATTAGCACATTCTTGTTTTTTTTTAACCACTTTGATGATCAAGATGATATAGATAATTTCTTCCGACCAAAACATTTGGATCAGAACGACATGCAATTATCATATATAGCAAGTCCCAAACCGAATCTAAAATCAAAAACTCAGAAACCCAAAATTTAATAAACCAGTGTAACGACCCGACCGGTCGTTTTGAATAAGTACAAGCTCATCTCCCCATATACTACTAAATTCATGCTTCACGTTTCTTATGCAGCTTGCCGGGGAAAATTGGTTCGGGTTCGAAAAGGTTTTTGAAAAGAATTGAGACACATAGTTTCCAAGAAGAGAGCTTAAGTTGAATTAAATTGACTGAACGGTGGAATATGAGTAAACGAATCCAAAATGGAATTTTAATGTTGTCAATAGCTTCGTATGGTGATTTTTGAACTTAGACGTGTGTCCGAATTTGGACTTGGAAGTCCATAGGACAATTCAACGCATTTTGGCGAAGTAAGAAAGTTGACGTGTTCTAATGATATTATTTTATATGTGGAAGAGATCTATTACTATGATGGATACCAATTGGATATGATAATAAGTGTACGATGCATATTATAACTGATATGAGTTTAACGAATGTCCTAAGTCTAAGTCAAGTTGGAAAACTTCATAATAGACTAAAGTTGCAAATGAGTATGCGTAAAACCTCACTTTGTACGAGCATATCTACATTGTATAGAGTTGTGTGATGCAAAACCTATCAAATTAAAGCTGTTCGAGTCTAGTTTCCAACGCTTCGAACCGTTAGTCATTCGGACACTCCTACAAGAAGTTATGACCAAATTACCAAAGCAGCGCAGAAATTTACACTACCGCGGTGCCCCACGCGGCGCACGGCGTGCCGCGCCTGTAGGAATTCCAGAATGGTTCGAAATTTCATTTCCAGACACATTTTGCACAGCCGCCCCGTGCCCCGCGGCGCCCCACGCGGTGCGGCAATACAAAAATAGGTTTTTAAGACCTGAACCCCATTTCATTTAACTCATTTGGGGTGTGTTATTTTGGAATTTTCTGGTGCTTTTAAAGAGGGGGAAGAGCAGTTCTAGAGAGAGGAAGAAGCTCAAGCTCCTTGTTCATCAAAAGTCTTGTCCAAACCTTGAAATCCCTCGAGTTCTTCATCAAAGAGGTAAGAATTTCTTTTTCCCCAATTCTTCAATTTCGAAATCTAACTAGAAATGGGTAATTAGTAAGATGATTCATGGATGTTTGAGTATTAGTTATACATGCTTGTGACAATAAGGTTATGGGAAGATTGTTGAGTTCAAATAGGTAAAGATAGGGTTAAAAATGATAGAAATCTTTAAAACTTTAATTGAGGATTTGAAAGGCAATCCGGTGTCGGAATTTGATAATTTTTGTATGGTTGAACTCGTATCGGAACGAGTATTCGGATTTCGTAAGTTTTTTTTTTCTGGGATTCATGATGTGGGTCCTACTGTTGAATTTTAAAATATATTTTGGATTTTATCCGGAATATTAGTAATTTCATATGGAATTAATTCATACCATTTATATTGGGTATATTGAATTATTATGACTAGATTTGAAGCTTCGCATGAATTCGCAAGGCAAAGACTTGTTGGAATTTTGAATTGGTTGCAAAGCGAGGTAAGTGTTCGGTCTAACCTTAGCTTGAGGGATTAGGAGTTGTGTTTTATTTGTTATGTGTTATTTGTCGAGTACGACGTATAGGCATGGTGACAGGTATCTATACATTGGTGTCAAGTATGCCCGTGAGTCTTATACTTTGATTAATGTGACTCCGTTTATCTATGCTCTATATGATAATTTCTATTGAGGAATATGACTTGTGGAAGTATTATTGTTAATTGAACATGGTAGAGCATTGGCTCAAGTTGAGAATTGAATTGTTGAACATTATAAAGCATTGGCTTAAGTTGAGAATTGAATTGTTGAACGTTATAGAGCATTGGCTCAACTTGAGAATTGAACTGTTAAACATTGTAGAGCATTGGCTCGAGTTGTGAAGTAAATGTGAAAGAAGAAATGAGAGAGTTGATTGTTGTACTATTGTTCCCTTCCCGGGATGTTATTGTTTTGATGTTGTTTCCCTTGCCGTAATTTGATTGTTGTACTATTGTTCCCTTGCTGGAATGTTATTGTTTTGATATTGTTTCCCTTGACGGAATTTGATTGTTGTATTATTGTTCCCTTGCCGGGATGTTATTGTTTTGATGTTGTTTCCCTTGACGGAATTTGATTGTTGTACTATTGTTTCCTTGCCGGGACATTATTGTTTTGATGTTGTTTCCCTTGCCGGAATTTGATTGTTGTACTATTGTTCCCCTTGCCGGGATTTTTTTGTGATTTCATTCATTTCCTTGCCCTTATTTCTTGTGATTGTTGTTTGGTGAGGAAGAGTGTTAAAGCAAGAAGGGTGATGCCGTGTATGATTTTGTGCGGAAGAGTGTTAAAGCACGAAGGGTGATACCGGGTATAATTTTGTGAGGAAGAGTGTTAAAGCACGAAGAGTGATGCCGTGTATGATTTGTGTTGAGAATATATTAATGCACGAAGGAACATTCCGTGCCATGTTTTGAGTATTAATGCACGAAGGAACATTCCGTGCCATATTTTGATTATCAATGCACGAAGGAACATTCCGTGCCCTGATTTCATTACCAATGTAAGAAGGGTCATTCCGTGCCATGATATGAGTGTTTATGTGAGGAAAAGCACGAAGGGTGATGCCGTGCACTTGTCCTTGATTTTCCTGATTCTAATTGAGTTATGTTGTCCTTTACGTTCACTTTCTGTGTGTTGTATTACTTGTTATTAACAATTCAAGTGTATTAACTGTTTAGATCCCTTTATTGTTTTGATCATTTGTGTTGGAATTCATAGTGTTTACAACACTTCGCCTTATTGTTTTTATATGTTCAATACTTCAAATTTCAACAATTGTTACATTTTTAACTCAATGGATTTCTCAACTAAATTTTTCTTAAACTGTTTGAGGTTGTACTTTACTTAAAAAGGAATTTCTACTATGTTTTAATTTATTGATTTCTCGTATCATAGGTAATGATTCATTCGATATTGTGCTTTAATTGAAAAGGATATTTTCCTTACCAAATAATTTCTAAAAATAACTTCATCTTTTATTGTTGATATCCTAATTGAGTTGGAAGCTGTACTTTACTTTGTGTTAAGTAAATGAGGCTTTGCGAATATTGTTAATTGTATTGGGTATGGAACCTAAGAACTGCATAATATGAGAATATTGTTGTGCAATATGAGACAGAAATATGTGGGCATAAGGTGCCGAAAAAATTATTATGGTGTTATTTAATGGCACGTGAGTTGTCCGTGCGATTTTGATATAAATATGGGCACGAGGTGCCGCGAAAATATGAAAGTGGGTTGAGACCCATATTATTTACGATTATGAAATGAGGCGTCACAAGGTGACATTTACTTGAAAGAATTATATTCGAAAGATGCTTACTTGGAAGATACTTATTTGAAGGAAATATATTCGAAATATATTTATTGAAAAGCATATTATCTTAGAGATTATTACTTGAAGGATTTATAGGCGAAATATTTATATTTGAACGACTCGATTAATTGATTGCACTTGTATTTGTTATTTGTTGAGAAGCATTTATGGTTTTCTTGTTGCCTGCTATTTATATCACTGGTTGATCATTGTTTCCATCATTGTTATCGGCTTCCTATTATTTTGTATGCTAACTTGCACAGGTTTATTTGGCAGTCTGGTCCTAGCCTCGTCACTACTTCGCCGAGGTTAGGATAGGCAGCACACGGGGTCGATTGTGCTGATACTACACTTCTGTATATTTTTGTGTACATATCCAGGTATTTGGTCGATAGTAGCTATTCGTTGCGGTGAAGCCTCAAGGTAAACCTGTTGCAGCATTCACAGGCTTCAGAGTCACCTTCTTATTTTATATTCTCATTACTGTACTTATTTCCTTACGGTTGTGTTTAGAAATGGTAGCGAAAAAAAAACTGTATAGAGCTTATGACTTGTACTACCGGTTCTGGGAATAGTAATTGTTTAGAGGAATTTCATTTTATGTTAATAAATATCAATATTATTTTTGTTAATGTTAGGCTTACCTAATTTAGAGACTAGGTGTCATCACGACTCCTTCGGAGGAATTTTTGGGTCGTGACAACCAGTTACACCAACAAATTCATTGGACACAAATGCTTAAGCAGAGAGTTTGGATAGGGGTGTGCATTCGATTTATCGATTCGATTTTGACTCTTATCGATAATTACTTATCGATTATCGATTTGTACATATGCTTATCGTTATCGTTTCAATAAGGTTTCGATTTTTTCGATTTCGATTTATTAATTTTTGGGGCTTATCGATTCGGTTATCGATTACACCAATAAGAAAATTTGCGGGATTCCACGGAAAGTATATCGCTATAAACACGCCTAACTAATATGGACAAAAAGAAGCTAAAATAAGACGAACACCGTTTATAACATAAAAATTGTGTCAATAGACATATGCAACGAAACTAAAGTAAGGGATCAAATATATGCCACCAACACTCCAACGGTATTAAAAAAAATAAAAATACATCATCACTGCTAATTCTATTTTCCATTAATTTGAACTTCATTCCCTTCAGCTTTAAATATGATCATTCCTTAAATGTGGTAGATGAAATAATTAGGGGTGTGCATTCGATTTATCGATTCGATGTTAACCCTTATCGATAACTACTTATCGATTATCGATTTGTACATATGCTTATCGTTATCGTTTCAATAACGTTTTGATTTTTTCGATTTTGTTTATCGATGAACCGATAACAAATAATCGATTTGATTTATCGATAAACCGATTCGAATGCACACCCCTATGTTTGGAGGCATTCCAAGAATTGATTTTGGACGGTTGGGAAATATCTTTCACAAGAAATATAAATAAAACTGATACAATATGAATGCGCCACATGTTAGTAGCAAAAATTCTGATATAACCGTAGATATATGTATTTAAGCAACCAAAAAAAAATTACAGGTACCAAGCCTATAATTTTGGACATTTTCGGCCATTTATTTAGCATATAAAGAAATTTTATTTTGGTTAGTTGTGAGGTTTTTGGTTGAAATTGTTGGGCTTTAAGCCATTGAGCTTTAAAGACTAGAAGTGTGAATTGGAAAATGGTAGAAAATCAAATGGAGGGAAATAAAAATTTGAATCAAGTGAGCTTTATCATTTATGACAAATGAATTTTGTCCCACATTGGCGAGAAACAACTACACTTGTGTGTACAAATATAGGATCACTTCTTAGAGCTCTTAAAGGAGTTGAAAAGAATGAAGCCTTGCGCCGTCGTCGTCACTCGGCTTCGGCTTCAGATTAATGATCGATGAGATTAATTTTTTGGACAAAGTTTATTTAATTAATTATTTAAGAATTAATTAAGTGACAGACAATTCATTAACGGAATTAACTTGAGTGTATAATCCAAAACGCTGAACGCTGCTTTTCCCTTCTGTTCACATTATGAACAGACACCTCTTCCATTCAAAGATCTGTTCACATAATGAACAGACATCACACCTCTTCCAACAATTGCCTATAAATGTGACGACCCAAAGGGGTCATCACCGTATTTCTCCCTTTCTCCGCACTTCCAAGGCCTTGGAAACCTCGCTGGTGGTTACCTCGATTTGCGTGCGCAACCCGGATGCAAAGCCGGAAAGTTTTTATGTTAAAATATGTGAATTCTGTAAAAAATTTGAAGAATTATGATATTAATATTGATATAGTTGACTTTGGTCAACATTTTGGGTAAACGAACCCGGACCCGTGATGTGATGGTCCCGGGAGGTCCGTAGAAAAATATGGGACTCGGGCATATGCCCGGAGTCGAAATCCGACGTCCAGAAACCGGGGTAAAAGAATTTTTCTGTTAAATTATTTTCTGAAATTAACAAGGAAAAATGGAAATGAAAATGAGTTAGAAAATATAGGTACCAGGCTCGTATTTTGGTTCTAACGCCCGGTACAGATCTTAAATATGCGTTAAGCGCTTTCTGTGAAATTTGGTCGAAATCGGACGTCGTTTGACGTATTTCGGACCTAAATAGCTAAAGTGGGAAGTTTATGAACTTTGAAATGAAAATTATGAGTTTTGGGGTTTGATTCTTTCATTTTGATGTTATTTTAGCGATTTGATCGCTCGAGCAAGTTCGTAGGATGATATTGAGTCAGTGTATATATTTGGTTTGGAGCCCCGAGGGCTCGGGTGAGTTTCAGATAGGTAGCGGGGTGGTTTTGGACTTAGGAAAATTGCAGAAAATTTGCAGCAGGTATTCCTTCTTCGCGTTCGCGTCCATCTGGTCGCGTTCGCGAAGGCTCCCCTCTCCCTTCTTTGCGTTCGCGAGCCGTACCTCGCGTTCGCGTACAACAAATTCCCCATCCCAGCCATTTCTTCTACGCGTTCGCGTAGGCCCATTTGTGTAGCCCCAGCAATTTCTTCTATGCGTTCGCATTCCCTTTCACGCGAACGCGATGCCTACCCATTTTCCTTCATCTCGAACGTGACAGGGGTGTCGCGAACGCGATGAACAACCTTGCCCAGTTATTTTTAAAGTCTAAAAACAGACTAGTGACCGGTTATTTCATATCATATACACGAGTTCATCCTCTCCACAGCGCCTAGGCGATTTTCAGAGCTTTTCTTCACCAAATCTCCTTGGGTAAGTATTAATTAACTCGTTTTCTTCATTTTCCATCAAAATCTCTTGAATTCCTAGGCCTAAAATATGTCATTTAAGGTGTAAATTGGGGGAATTGGGTAGAACTAGGGCTTTGGGAATTTTGGGTGATTTAACCTCAAATGGGGTCGAATCTTGAAACAAATTACATATTTGAACTCGTGGGTTTATGAGTGATTGGAATTTGGTCCGAGCCTCGAGTTTGGACCATGTGGGCCCGGTGTCGGATTTTGCTATTTTTGGAAGAATGATGGGAATTTCATTTCTAGA
>MU700061.1:44303-54697 GCA_026770625.1 Nicotiana glauca
TATATATATATATATATATATATATATATATATATATATACACACACACACAGAGAACTATACAGGTTGATTTGGTAGTTCTGTCTAGCCTCGTCACTACTTCGCTGGGGTTAGGCCAGGCATTTGTCAGCACATGGGGTCGGTTGTGCTGATACTACACTGTGCATCTTTTTGCACATATCCAGGTGTTGGGGCAGCGGTTGAGTAGCAGTAGCATTTTGGGAGCGAGCTTCCAGTCCAGGGACATTCGAGGTAGCCTAGCTGGAGTTCGCAGGCCGAAGTCCCTTTCTATATTTCTGTTTTTTTCATTGTACCGAGGCAGACATTATGCATTCTTTTTATTCGGACTTGTTTGTAGCACTATTTAGAGATTCGTGAGATAGCGACTCCAGTCTTGGGTAGTGAAATATTTAACTTCCGCATTGTTGGGTTCCAGTTAGCTTATGATTTAAAAGGCTTCCACATTTAATTAAAACTTGTTATTTCATTATTGTCGTGTTGTTGTCCGAAGATGTTTAAATGCTTGGCTTGCCTAGCTCCGAAAGTAGGCGCCATCATGACTCCCGATGGTGGGAAATCCGAGTCGTGACAATAAATTTCGAGGCATGGCTTCCTTTTCACATACTGGAAAAATATATAACTTCCTTCTGAAAATCTTGCATTCTACTCCGTAGTTTCTCTTTCAAATTCATATGTGTGATTTTGCTCCGTTCTTTGAGTTAATTGGTATCCTGTAGTTTGTATTGCCACTGCTGCAGGAAAGGTTTATTCCGTTTCATCTTGGGAGGATTTAATCCATTATCTTGGCAACTTGTGAGGGGGTTAAAATTCCTTAAGGACGCACAAGAAAATTGTGGACTCGGAATATTTCTTATCGTTTACAGCTTTTCAGTTTCTTCTAACAGTTTTCTAGTTTCTGTTTTAACATAGTAGCGAGAACAAGCTTAAGGAATTTTATATTAACGTTTCTGTGTTGAAATCTATATTGAACTATTATCTATATTTTGTATACTGGTTTGGAGACTACAGCCTTGGTGCTTTCTACTCCAATAACTGTTCTGTCTGGTTTAAAGTATATCAAAACTTTACTGGAATAATAAACTTCACCATTGTTACGTGTTGTATGTTTGGTTTGGTATTCAATTTGAAGATATCAAAACTTCACTGATTTAACAAAGTTCTGTTTGTTCCCATTTATATAGAAACATGACGAATGAAACCCAAACTAATGGAAATGTTGTTGGAACGAGTGCTTCATCGAGTGCTGCTGTCTCGTCAAGACCAATACATACAATGGCACCGACAGAAAAGCCCAAAAAATTTCCTGGTATAGACTTCAAACGTTGGCAGATGAATATGCTATTCTATCTAACTACACTAAACCTGCAACGATTCATCAAGGAGGATGTTCCAGTCGTAGGAGAAGATACTCCTGAGGCTGAACGGTTTGTGGTAATTGAAGCATGGAAACACTCTGATTTCCTCTGCAGAAACTACATTTTAAATTGTTTGGAGGATGGCTTGTATAATATTTATAGTGTCATAGAAACTTCAAAAGAGTTATGGAATGCTCTTGAGAAAAAGTACAAGACCGAGGATGCTGGACTTAAGAAGTTCGTTGCTGCAAAAACTTTGGAATTTATGATGATTGACACTAGGTCAGTCATCAGTCAAGTTCAAGAATTACAAGTCATCGTGCATGACCTCCTTGCTGAAGGTATGCACTATGCCTATAATTTTATTAATAATATTAATAGTGTTATTAATTCTTCGAAGTCTCGCATGCTCTTTTTGATCGGGAGCGGGTGGGCAATTTATGTCGGTGCTAGCGCCTGGGTTATTGAAGGTATGGTCATAAATGAGGCGTTTTAAGTTGCTGCCTTCATTTACCTCCTTTATGGAAGAACTTTAAGAACTACTTGAAGCACAAGCGCAAAGAGATGACACCTGAGGATCTAATTTTTCGTTTAAGGATAGAAGAAGACAACAAAAATGCTAAAAAGAAGTCACGTGGCAAATCGGCAATAATAGGAGCTAACATTATTGAGGAAGCATCGGGAAATAAAAAGAAAAGAAAGAAGGCATCTTGACCAAAGAATTACCGGAACAAGAAGAAGTTCAAAGGTAGTTGTCAAAACTGCAGAAAGCCTGGGCATAAGGCTATAGATTGTCGTTCTCCAAAGAAAGAGTCTCAAAAGAAAGAGTCACGAAAGAAGAAGAATCAAGCAAATATGGTGGAAAACTGTGAAGAAGTGGAGGACTTGTGTGCCATGTTGTCTGAAAGCAACTTGGTAGGAAATCCGAGAGAATGGTGGATTGATTCTGGAGCAACCCGCCATGTTTGTGCTAACAAGGAATTATTTTCTTCTTATGCTCCCACAGGACCCGACCAGACTCTTTTCATGGGAAATTCATCTACGTCCAAAATCGAGGGAGTTGGCAAGATTGCATTGAAGATGACATCCGAAAAAATTGTGACTTTAAATCAGGTTCTCCATGTTCCAGAAATTCGCAAGAATTTAGTATCTACAACACTTCTTGTAAAATATGGATTTAAGTGTGTGTTTGTTTCCAATAGTGTTGTTTTAACTAAGAATGATCTATATGTAAGCAAAGGTTACCTGAATGAGGGCCTTTTTAAGCTAAATGTAATAGCTATTCCTATCAATAAAGCTGAAGCTTATTCTTACTTTGTTGAGTCAAACACTTTATGGCATGCGCGTTTAGGCCACGTCAACTTCAAAACATTACAGAAAATGATTAATTTGGAAGTATTGCCAAATTTTGATTGCATTAACTCAAAATGTCAAATCTTTGTGGAATCAAAAGCATGCTAAGCATCTGTATAAGTCTATTAAAAGGAATTCATGTCCTTTAGATTTAATTCACACAGATATTTGCGATATGAAGTCAACACCATATCGCAGTGGGAAAAAGTACTTCATAACTTTTATTGAGTATGGAATGAGATATTGCTATATCTACCTACTTAGTAGTAAAGATGAAGAAATTGATGTATTCAAGCAATACAAGAGTGAAGTTGAAACACAACTTAACAAAAAGATCAAAATATTAAGAAGTGATAGGGGTGGCGAATATGAATCTCCTTTTGAACAAATATGTTTGAAAAATGGTATTATTCACCAAACAATTGCCCCGTACTCTCCTCAATCCAACGGAATTGCAAAAAAAAAAAAAAGAATCGAACATTAAAGGAGATGATGAATGCCTTGTTGATAAGTTCTAGTTTACCATAGAACTTGTGGAAGGGAAGCTATACTTACATCAAACCCAATAATCGACTGTGTGCCCCACAGTAAAATACAGTCCATTCCGTATGAAAAGTGGAAAGGAAGGAAACCTAGGTTGAAATACTTCAAAGTGTGGGGGTGTTTAGCTAAAGTACAGGTTCCTAAGCCCAAAAGGGTGAAGATATGATAAAAAACGGTTGATTGTGTATTTATTGGATATGTAACCAATAGCAAAGCATATTATTTTTTGGTTCATAAATCCGAAAATCCTGAGATCCACGTTAATACAATAATAGAATCACATAATGGTGAATTCTTTAAAATAATTTATCCATATAAAAAGGAAAGTGAATTGTCCTACCAAAACTCAAAATGACTTCGGGAGGAACCAACAGATGGTATGCCTAATGAGGAAAATCCGAGAAGAAGTAAACCTCAAAGAACATCTACTTCATTCGGTCCAGATTTTTTGACTTTTCCTGCTTTAAAATAAGCCTCGAACCTTCAAGGAAGCAATGTCTTCCTCAAAAGCACAATATTGGAAAGAGGTTGTCAATAGTAAAATAAAATCCATATTGTGCAACCACACTTGGGAATTGATTGATCTTCCACCAGGTAACAAAACTTTGGGTTCTAAATGAATTTTCAAGAAGAAAATGAAAAACGATGGTACTATTAACAAATAGAAGGCAATACTTGTTGTCAAAGAATTTAGACAGCGAGAAGGTCTTGACTATTTTGACACATACTCGCCGGTAACAGTAATTACATCCATTCGGATGCTAATAGCGTTAGTCGCCTTGTATGGTCTTCAAATCCATCAAATTTATGTAAAAATAACCTTCATAAATGGTGATCTAGAGGAAGAAATTTACATGAACCAACCTGAAGGGTTTGTGGTTCCGGGAAAAGAAAATAAGGTGTGTCGACTTGTTAAGTCCCTTTATGGACTAAAACAAGCACCCAAGCAATGGCATGCGAAATTTGACCAAATAATATTGTCAAATGGCTTTAAGATTAATGAATGTGATAAATGTGTTTACATTAAGAATGTTCCAAATTATATAGTCATTGTTTGCTTATATGTTGATGAAATGCTAATAATGAGCAAAGACATTGCCGATATTCAAGCTACTAAGCGTATGCTTGCTAGTAAGTTTGATATGAATGACTTAGGAGTTGCCGATGCAATTCTAGGAATTAAAATCCAGAGGACTCCTCAGGGTCTAGCTTTATCTCAATCACATTACGTGAAAATGGTACTAAAAAAATTTCAAATACATGGAATTTAGAAGTGCAAGAACTCCAATTGACTTAAACCATTATCTTGTAAAGAATAAAGGTGAAAGCACGTTTTAATTGGATCATGCTCGTGTTTCGGGAAGCTTAATGTATATCATGAACTGTACACATCCTGATATAGCTTGTGCAATAAGTAAACTTAGTCGATTCACAAGTAATCCCAACAAACATCACTGAGTGGCAATGAAACGAGTTTTAAGATATTTGGAATATACCCAAGACTACGCTTTGCACTACAATAAATCTCATGCGATTATCGAAGGATATAGTGTTGCAAATTGGATAATTGTCTCAACAGAAACAAAGTCCACAAGTGAATATATTTTTACTGTTGGCAGAGGAGCAGTATCTTGGAAGTCTTCCAAAAAGACGTGCATCGCTCGCTCCACAATGGAATCAGAGTTTATAGCTTTGGATAAGGCCGGCAAAGAAGCTGAATGGCTTCGAAATTTCTTAGAAGACATTCCGTTCTGGCCAAAATCTTTGGCTCCTATATGTATACACTGCGATAATAAGGCTGCAATAGGATGGGCAGGGAGCGTTATCTATAACAGAAAGTCTCGTCATATACGACGAAGACATAAAACCGTTATACAACTACTCTCTAGTGGAATTATCACTATTGATTATGTGAGATCAAAGGATAATGTGGCGGATCCGCGTACAAAAGGCCTAACTAGAGAGGGAGTTGAGAAATCATCTAAGGGAATGAGACTATGGCTGAGGATAAGTCATCATGGCGGTAACTCTACCTAGAATTTTGGATATTCCGAGATCTAGGTTCAAGGAGATCAAACAAAGTTGTGATTGACCGGTTCAACATTGTCAAAGTAAAATCTTTGGTCCCTTCTCATGATGAAGACAATGTTCAGTAACAAGAATAGAACTTTACACGTTCTTTAATGATTACCTAAGTTTGATATAGTATTTATCAAATAGTGTCAATCTAAAGGATTAAACGTTTAGGAATCACCTATGTAGGTGTGAAGTGGAAGCCGCTTCAATGAGAATTCTGTAAGGCCAATTCTCTACACACTTATGAAACTAGGCGGTGTTCATGGCTGAAACGAACACAACAATGAGAACCAAAAGACGGTTAAATGTTAGTTGTATGACATATGGTTGTTTAGGTATACACTAAAGTTCGATGGTTCAAAGATATCAAATCTACCGATTGACCGAGTATATCCAACATATGCTCACTACGGAAAGTTCAAAGGGAAACCAACTAACCCAGATGCAATTAATCTTTACTTGGAAATCATACAGCTTTCATCTATGTTCATTCTTGTTATAGTCATTCCCATCATGTGGGGTATTGTTAGACTTTAAGCCATTGGTCTTTAAAGACTAGAAGTGTGAATTGAGAAATGGTGTAAAATAATATGGAGGGAAATGGAAAATTTGAATCAAGTGAACTTTGTCATTTATGACAAATGAACTTTGTCCCACATTGGTGAGTGATAACTATATTTGTGTGTATAAATATAGTATCACTTCTTAGAGCTCTTAAAGGAATTGAAGAGAATGAAGACTCGCGTCGTTGTCGTCGCTCGTCTCGATTTTGGCTTCGGCTTCGGATTTGAATTTGGATTTGGATTTGTCAAATGGTCGATTGATGAGATTAATTTTTTGGACAAAGTTTATTTAATTAATTATTTAAAAATTAATTAAGTGACAGTCAGTTCATTAACAGAATTAACTGAAATGTATAATCCAAAATGCTGAACGATGTTTTTCCCTTCAGTTCACACTATGAACAGACACCTCTTCATTTCAAAGATCTGTTCACATTATGAACAGACATCACACCTCTTCCGACAATTGCCTATAAATTTTGAGGCATGGCTTCCTTTTCACATGCTGAAAAAATACATAACTTCCTTATGAAAATCCTGCATTTTGCTTCGCATATTCTCTTTCAAATTCGTAAGTGTAATTTTTCTCCGTTCTTTGAGTTCGTTGGTATCCTGCAGTTTGTATTGCCACTGTTGCAGGAAGGCTTATTCCGTTTCATCCTGAGATGATATAATCCATTACCTTGGCAACTTGTGAGGGGGTTAAAATTCCTTAAGGACGCACAAGGAAATTGTGGACTCGGATATTTCTTATCGTTTGCAACTTTTCAGTTTCGTCTAACAGTTTTCTAATTTCTGTTTTAGCACAGTAACGAGAACAGAAATGAATTCCATTAATAATTTTATTTTTTAGCTTTGAAATTAGGTAAAAAAAAATGTCTTTATGTATCACTTTCCTGTTTGAATGGCCTTTTGAATGAAATAGCAAAAGATAAATTGCTTTTCTAATACAAAAGAAAGAAAAAAATGAATTTTGAGTCGAATAACAAAAGATAAGTACTAGTAGCATTTTTTGTACAAAAGGAAAAAAAATTTACTTTGTCGCATATACCTCCTTTTTTCTTTTGGATTTGTTGATGTGACATGTCACATCAGTTTTTCGATACGAAATATATAAATAATAACCTATTTTATTTTTGAGCTAAACCAGATTTAGTTGAATAATTTTTAAGTGACAATTAAAATGATAACTTTGTGCAAAGAATCTTTACTTGGATTATGACGGATGTAAATTTCCCGCTTTTTTTGCATTGAAAGTTATTTACACGCGTCTATAGTATATGATGTAGGAGTTTAGATCCTAGCTTATTTCTATGTACATTGTTTTGCGTATTCAAAATTTACATGGCAAAGTTATAATTATTCTAACATATTTAAAATTTGTTGTGATAGTCGTGAAAAAAATAATTTGTTTTAAGTACATATATTACACTAAAACGACTCAATATTCTTATTAATTCATCTTTGTTACAAAACTTAGCTCAAAGTAATATGATAAAACAAGAAAATAGACAAGAATGTAGAGAGAAAGAGAGGAGAGATTCTTCTTTCTTCAATATATTCAAAGTGTGTACAATGTGGTGCTAAAACCCTCTATATATAGTATTACATAGAGATATACAAAAGAATGCCATAAACATGGCATTATACATTTGAGATCATGGAGGAAGATCATGGGGAATATTGGAGGTATGTGAGTAACAACCATAAGTATTGGAGTAGTGGGAGTTATGGAGATAATGGAGAAGAGTAGTGGGCATTACTCCTTTAGGAGTTATGAACATCTACCACTGGATAATTATTTATAACACTCCCCCTTGGATGTACATAGATATTGTGCCTCATTAAAACGTTACTAAGAAAAAACCCTGTGGGAAAAAAAATCTTAGTGAAGGAAAAAGAGTACAAATATCTTGTAATACGCATTTTTTGCTGCCTCGTTAAGAACCTTGCTAGGAAAACTCAGTGGGACAAAATATCAGCTAAGAAAAAAAGAGTGTAGCGCGTATGTGCCTTCCCCTGATGAAAACATCACTTTATTTATCGGAGACGACGCGAATCCCAAGCTTGTATAATTATTTCGCCAAACTATCACTTGAACGGATTTATTGAACATCTATTTCATCTTTCTGTTGAAGATCGTTTCTAAAAAAAACTTTGGCGAAATGTGTCTTATTTTGTCTCCTTAAATATTTCGTTCTTTCAATTGAGCTATGCAAGCAACATCGTCTTCAATATTATTGGAATCATCTCTTCAAAGAAAAAGTCACACGTCTGTTGTGTGTTGAGTCATTTGCTTTATCAGTTGCTTATCTTGGCATGACTTGAATAAGTATCAACAATTAACTGCCTTGTAGAATAATAATATGGCATTACCCTCACATGGAAATAGAGTGTTTGAACAACGAACTATGCCCTGCATTTGTATAACCAATAAAAACATGACAATAGTTGTTAGAATAAATAAATATATATCAAGGATTCCTTTTGCAATATAACACTAATCATATTTCAATATCTCCATATAGTCTTTATACTTTTAGATGTTGGGACTATCTGTTCAACTTTATATTTTTGAAATGAAGTCAATTTTCATTGCATTTTTTTTCTTTTGGCCAATCATTTATCTGTCCAAATTTCATGATAGATTTGAGCTCAAGATCCTCGTCAATATTAATAATATTAAGCGCCACATTATATTAACAACATCGTCGACGATCATTTTACATCGGTTCGATCATCACTCAATAAAGACATAACTTATCGAGATCTCATTATTTTCAGGTACCTGAGCCTCTCCCATGAGGTCTTATTAAGTGTTATGTCATGGTGCTCTTATATAGCACCTGCTTCCTTATTATGACCATCTTGAACATTTGCTCATCTCCTTCTTCAAGGAGTTTTATCTTTGGAACTGATTAGTCTATTACACTTCATGCGTTCCATAGACTATGTCCATCATGGACTTTATTCTATTTGGAGCATTAGTAGCTGAAATATGACACTTAGTTTGGGTCAGCAAATGCGCATGGAAATATTTTGCAAATAAATTATCACTTGAACTTCAAGTTCATATTTTCTTGTACGAGGATCTTAGTGTACTCATAATAATTTATTCCATGTATTACTTTTTTCAGCTGCTCATTTTCACTCCCTAATGTTGGGATCATCAACACATATCTCCAACCTTCGTTGGGGACCAATCTTTGTGCATTATGGTGTCACAATTAAATCATATAGTATATCCATATTTCTAGATGAAAATATTTGGTTCCTGACCCTGAATTAATTGTGATGGGGGATAATTTATCATAACTTATTGGCTAGATGTGTACAAGTGATGTTGTATATTAAATAATATACCTCATATCAAATTTCGATTTGGGAGTTTTACTCTCATAACCAATGGTTTAGCTTAATTGGAGGCATACAATTTCTGTTAAACCAACTTTGATTTAAACCAGCATTATCAAAATAAATTATCATAATTTATATTCTGGAACTGTGCTCTAATAACTTGAGCAAGCAACCTTGCAAAAGTCAAACTGCAAGTTGACAACAAATACACATGTGACCATCAATAAATGCATATTTTAAAATCATATAATAGTAAACGATCTATGATCCACATGGCAGGTGATTGAGCCCATACATATATATCACCTTTTACTCGTTCTAGATATCAACGGATTTAATCCAATCATAACTGGTATATCATGAGAAAAACAGTACAAGAGAATTCTGGAAGAATCTTCCATTTCTTCAATATATGTTAATGTGAATTCTTAAGTAATTTTTGCATCATAATTGAACCGGGATGGCCAACCGGTCATGCCAACTAATCTTTGTTTTAGTAAATATTTAATTTACTATGCATGTGATTCCATCACCATGCTTATACATATGTTAGTACAAATAGAAGAAAATTTGGGTAATCTTTTATATTTACCCGGTATGATTTTTATAATATGAAGAAATTCAATCTTCTTTTCATTTATAGTCTCAATATGCCAACCACTTTGGCTAATATATTTGAAACTCAAAAAGTTCCATTTGAGACTTACTACCACCAATGTCATGAATAATTTTATTTATTCGGGTAGTAACAAATTTGTTCTTCTAGAGCTCTCAATAATTTTGCACTACAAGATCTTTTATAACACCATCCAAGTGGTAAATTTTTTCTCCACGGAGAAAATTATCTTATCGTAATAATTGTCATGGTCAAAATCTCATAAGCAAATCTTTTCTTGCTTTAATTTTGCCTTTAACTTTTTATAAGGCATGGCAAAATATTTTTGGCGTATCACATGTACACGACCAATGACATAGTCGTGTAACCACATAATAATGTTCATGATTTTTCTTTCTCTCAGACCTACCGTAGAGGTGACATGCCAGACATAAATACATTCTTGTGCATAATTTGTATCATATATATATATATATATATATATATATATATATATATATATATATATAT
>MU700061.1:55994-78887 GCA_026770625.1 Nicotiana glauca
TCTCTCTCTCTCTCTCTCTATATATATATATATATATATATATATATATATATATATATATATATATATATATATATATATATATATATATTCATTTTTTTTTCACACTCCTTTTAGGAATGAGTCTGCATTTACAACGTTTATCACAACTCGCATTCTTTCAGAAAATGGACTATAATCGTCTGAGCGTGCCTCATATTTATAGACCATATTGATACACAAGTCCTTCACCTTTGAAGGATTATTTTGATAACCCTTACTGGTCTCCTTTTTACAATTACCATAATGATGACTGTTATTATTTGATCTTTGGTACACTCACATTCATTAGTCAACCACTTGTCTTTATTTAGACTTATTATGTACCACTATCACATTCACTTCAAGAATGGAGCAAATCAAGTGGGACAAACTTCATACATTTTCATGAAAAATATATTAATTTTCTTTAGTCATTACCATATCATCAATATGGTGCACTGAGACTCAAACCCAATGTCTTACCCATATAAAGGTATGATAGGTCATAATGTATTGGGACTCGAACCTAACTTCTTATTATCATGGTGTACTAGGACTTAAACCTAGTGTCCTACCCTCAAGATGTGATGGGACTTGAAACCCATCGTCTTACCCTCAACCAATAGCATAATAGGTGAAAATGCACTGGGACTCACTCTCGAGCCTCTAGAAATTTATCACTCCGTGACTATATGCACAAGTAAATTAAGTTTCAAGTAGATATATGAAATATAACTATTCTTGTGGTCGGAACATTTTTTGTAAACTCTATTAAAGTTTAAATGGATCATCATTGTCATAGTATTTCTTGAGCTTCTCTCAAAGATATTATTGCTCTCAGGGTATACCATGTCGATTGAATTTGAGATAGCGCCATATACTTTGCTTCACTCACTTCAACCAAACAGTTAGTAAAACAATTTATAAAAAGTACAACATAAAGGTAAAATACATATATAGTACTAATGCATATATTCAGTATTTTCATTGTTATATTATCTGAAAGGTGACACTATTAGGAACAACTCATCAGTTGTAGTTTGTGCATCATATTTGAAAATGATGAGTCAATAGCAAGCATCTAGTAGGCCATAATACTGGAAAATACCTCTTCTAGTAGTCTTACGAATTGATACTAACTTTCAAATTATATAACCTCGTGAATTAAGACTATACTTTGTCATAGCTTTTCTTCTATTGGTAAAAGTGGTGTACATCATAACTAACACCACCAGACAGCCATCAAAGGAGAACTAAATAAGAAAAATTAAACTGGAGCTTAGAAAAGTTTAGAGACATGTGCTGATAACGTGTTACAAAACTTAGCTCAAAGTAATACTATAAAACAAGAATGTAGAGAGAAATAAAGGAGAGATTCTTATTTCTTCCATGAATTCAAAGTGTGTACAATGTGGTGCTAAAATCCTCTATTTATAGGATTACATAGAGGTATACAAAAGAATGCCATAAACATGACATTAAACATTTGAGATCATGGAGGAAGATCATGGGGGAGAGATTATGGAGGTATGAGAGTTACAACCATAACTCCATAAGTATTGGAATAGTGGGAATTATGGAGATAATGGAGAAGAGTAGTGGACATTACTCCTTAGAAGTTATGGACATCCACCACCAGATAATTATTTATAACATAAATTGATTAGTTTTATATTGGAATCCCAGGGATTGCCTCATGGAAGAAGCTAGTCCCTGAAAAAGCCAGCTCGATTGGTATCATTCAAAGTCCTACAACTTCCCTAGTTGCACATGAATGCACAGAAGGCCCTCGCTCGGATGCTTTGACATCGGTTCGGTTGCTAGGAAGAATGCGGGCTTAGGGCGGGTCAGGGCATGGCTTGACCCTATGTTTTCCCCGATCGTAGGCGAGAACTTGAAAGTGAATCATTCAGTGGTGGCATCATCTGCCTCACCAATAGACTGCAACCTTGTTTGTTTAGTCAGCATTTTGTGCATTCTCGCACATGCGGAGCTCAAAGTACAACCTTGTTTGTTACTCTTTCTTTTTTATTTTTTTAGATTATATAAGGGGATGCCAAGGTTAAATAGAGAAACAAGAAATAAGAAGGCACAACTGAGAAGGAAAAAAGGTTGATACACCAGGCACGGAAAAAATAACAATAATACTGCTATAATATTATTTGTAAGCAGATATACAAATTAGCTTGAGTCGTGTTGGGCATTGTAAAAAACTATTTCAACAATATGAAGTATTTTCACAGAATTAAACAAGTTGCCTCTATTCAAGAGGATAAATGTATTAGGAAAAATTATATTTATATATAAAGGTGACGTGTCAACACACGTGGATTGGTCAAATGGTCAAAGAATCGCAAATAGCCAAGAGTCATAAGGTGCAACAAATACGAGCAAAGAAAAAGGAAGAGTCACGGGTAATCAGACAAATAACTCGGCGCCCGTACCTATTTAAGTCATTTATATCCGAGAATCAGAAGGAATAAATCTGACAATAGAAAAGACTACAGATACGGCATTTAACAGGCATTAAATGCTGAATACGTTAGAGAATATATTTTAAATGTAATGATTGTGTAACGTAGCATTCAATGTCTTTAATTACTCATAATAGCCTCATTATGATTTGAGCAAAACGCATATTTCCAAATGTATCAATAAAAAGAAGATATATGATCTGTTGTAGGGATACAAAAGATGATTGGAATAGAGATTGATTTATTTGTTTCTCTTGATTACCATCTTGCTATCCAAAATTACTTCTTTTTATTAAATTTTTTTATTTATCAGTAACCCGAGTTCTTCTAAATTCTAGTTTTGACTAAAATTCTATTTTTTAGTTAAACAAATTGGTTCTGTTACCGGAAATCTGATAATCCATTTTATTCTAGCCTAACTTTCCTTGTTATATCAACCATGTCAAACAACAATGATAATGTTCCAGGCAACGAAGAAAATCAAACAACCCAGCAACTTCAGGGAGATCCACTGAACAATAACGTAGTGATTCCTTCTCCACGAGTCTCTCCACAGCGGTCTCGAGAAGGTACTCCTGATGGGTCTCACACAGATGGACAGGCTTAATTTGAAAATGTTGAAACTATGGATGAGGTTTTGCAAAAACTTATTGCCTCACAAGTCAGTAATGCTCTTTAGGATTTTATTAGTCAATTACCTGCTACACGACCCATACCCACACCAAATAACAATACTCTAGAGAACCCTCATTCTGGGCTCGTTAATTTAGGTAGTGGTGGAGCCCCCTGCGAATCACAAGAGGGAGAACCAGGTAATTTAGTTAATTTTGATTTACAAAATTTAGTACTAACTTTACAGAAACAGCTCAAGGAGCAAAGTGACCATATAGAGCAAATACCTGGGGTGCCACCTGTGATCAAAGAGGTAGATATGGATAAATATTCTCAACAGCACTGGAAGCCAAGTGCTGCTCCCCTTCCAATCCCGAAGAAATTCAAAATGCCTGATATACCAAAATACGATGGAATAACAGACCCACGAGACCAAATGACTGTATTCAGAACAAGCTTAAAAGGCAACGATTTGACTAAGCAGTAGATTGAATCTGTATTAGTCAAAAAAATTGGCGAAACACTCACTAAGGGTGCAGTAACATGGTATTCTCTTTTACCCAAAAACTCTATAAATTCTTTTGCTGAGCTTGCAGATTCTTTCATCAAAGCACACTCGGGAGCCCAAAAAGTCAAAAAAAGAATGGAAGATATTTTCAAGATCAAACAAGGGGACTCAGAATTGCTTAGGGAGTTTGTGGACAGATTCCAGCGTGAAAGAATTACACAGTCACGAGTACCAGATAACTGGGCAGCTATAGCTTTCACGAGCAATTTTAATTAAAAAAGCTCAGAAGCTACAAAGCGACTCAAGGAAAGCCTTCGTGAATTCCCAGCTACAATGTGGAATGATGTTTACAACCGTTATATTACAAAACTAAGGATTGAAGAAGATATTATTTCACGACATCAAAAAGACGAAAAGGTAAGCTCAAGATGGGCTAAAAATGAAAAAAGGTTCGGTAAAAATAGGTACGAGCCATATATGTGACCTGCGGGAAGAGACTCGCGATCAAAACTGGACAATTAGAGGTACGATCACAGATCAAGAAATAGAGAGTCAGGCTCTTCATTAAGATTTGGGAATGACCGAAACATGTGAGCCACGAGACGATGATGGAAGTCCAAAGGCAAGGTTTGGTGGTTATAATTTCAACGTGAGCACTTCTGGACTCGTGGCTGTTTTGAGAAGCATGGGAGATAAGGTACGATGGCCAAAGGGGATGAGATCAAATCCAAACAGACAAAACCGTGATCATTGGTGCGAATCTCATAACGATCACGGGCATAAAATAGCAGATTGCAGGTTTTTGCAGGGTGAAGTTGATCATTTATTAAAACAAGGATATCTCACTGAGTTAAGAAAGGTAAACAGGCATACATGAAGAATAGGCAGGAGCCTCCAAAACCACTTTCTCCCAAAAGAACTATTAACGTTATAAGTGGGGGTGAAGATATCAATGGCGTATCATATACTGCAGCTAACAAAATTTCCAAAGTAATAATTACCCAAAGGAAACGGGTACGTCATGTTTTAGAGGAAGACAATATTACATTCAATGACATAGATGCAGATGGCGCGTTAACCCCTCATAACGATGCACTGGTAATATCTTTAATTGTATACAATACTACTGTGAAACGAGTTTTGATTGATCCAGGCAGTTCCGTAAATATTATTCTATTAAGAGTATTACGTGAGATGCAAGCTGAAGATAAAGTAATACCAAAGGCGCATACTCTATCTGGGTTTGATAATTCCAGCATCGTCACAAAAGGAGAGGTAACACTCACCACATTCACTGAAGGAGTAGTCAAAGATACAAAGTTCCAGGTAGTAGACATGGAGATGGCTTACAATATGATTCTTGGGAGACCATGCATCCACGAAATGGATGATGTTACTTCAACCTTGCATCAAGTTATTAAATTTCCATCGCCATGGGGAATCTATGAAATTTGTGGAGATCAACATACATCCATGGCTATCAACTTCGTTACAGATACAAGCACGACAAGTGAAGATAAATAACAATCACAGAAGGCAGTTGAGAACATCACAATACCAACCTCAACTGAACAAGGGCAAATAGATGTGGATTCAAGGCCTGATTCCATTCAAGAACCAAAAAAAAAATGAAAACATCAAAACAACGATAGAAGAGCTGGAGGCTGTGGTTTTGTTTATACACTGGCCGGAGAGAAAAGTGTATATAGGATCCAATCTAAGCCCGGATATGAAACGTAAGTTGATTGAATTTTTAAAAGCTAATTCAGATTGTTTTGGTTGGTCCCATTCTGATATGACATGTATACCGCCGGAGGTAATGACTCACAAGTTAAATGAGGACCTCTCTCATCCACTTGTCAAACAAAAGAAAAGAAAGCAGGGCACTTTCAAAAATCAGGTGATCCAGGATGAGGTGCAAAAATTGTTAAAAATTGGTTCCATTCGTAAGGTAAAATATCCTAACTGGTTAGCTAACACTGTTGTAGTTCTAAAGAAGAACGGTAAGTGGTGGGTTTATGTAGATTACACAAATCTTAACAAAGCTTATCCTAAAGACTCTTTTCCATTACCTCATATATATCAATTAATTGATGCTACTGCAAGGCATAAATTGTTATGATTTTTATATGTATATTCAAGTTACAATCAAATCAAGATAGATCCAGAAAATGAAGAAAAAACTTCATTTATAACAGACAGGGGAACAACTGTTATAAAGTAATGCCATTTGATATGAAAAGTACAGGTGCAACATATCAGAGACTAGTAACTAAAATGTTTACTCTAGTTCGGGGGAAAAAGAGGACGTCAAAATCCAAGAAAAATTGCAAAGTGAAGGTTTGAAGTCACATTCCAAGCATTTTTCAACATTGGAATTGTGTGGTGATATGAAAATTGAACTACACAAGTCAATGAGGGATTGCGAGGAGGAAAGACAACAATCATACATTTTACAGTTTGAGGAAGCAAGAAACCAAAATGACATTCCTCACATGAGAGCCAAGAAGTGCAAAATGAAGAATTTGGAGGTCTATATAGATTATATGCTTGTTAAAACTCAGCATTCTGGAGATCATATATCGCATCTGGCTGAAACATTTAAAATTTTGAGGAAATTTAATATGAAGTTAAATCCTGAAAAATGTGCATTTGGTGTTTCATCAGGTAAATTCTTAAGTTTTCTTGTTTCTAACCGTGGTATTGAAGTGAATCCTGCACAGATTAAAGCCATTGAAGAAATCCCTGATATGCTTTCGAACAAGAAAGAAGTTCAAAGATTAACAGGGAGAATTGCAACCTTGGGAAAATTCATTTCTAAATCATCAAAGAAGTGTTTTAAATTCTTCTCAGCTCTTAAAAAGCAGGATCATTTTGAATGGAACAAAGAGTGTCAACGGGCACTCAGGAATTTGAAAGCATAATTATCAAATCCACCTTTGCTAGCGAAACCAAAGGTTGGGGAAAGACTACTCATTTACCTTGATGTTTCAGAAGTAGCGGTAAGTGCTGTTTTGGTCCGAGAAGAACAAGGTAAACAATCCCCCACCTATTATGTTAGTAAATCTTTGTTAGATGCGGAGACGCGGTATCCTCAATTAGAAAAACTTGCATTTGCATTAATCATGACATCTAGAAAGTTAAGTCCTTACTTTCAGTGTCATCCTATTACTGTAGTAACTGCCTACCCTTTGTGTAATATATTACACAAGCATGAGTTATTAGGCAGGTTGGCCAAGTGGGATATAGAGTTAAGTGAATATGAAATCACATACCAACCTAGAACTGCTATAAAGTCACAGGTATTAGCCGATTGCATGGCTGATTTTAGCCAGGAGATGCAATTAGAAACAGAAAAAGAACTGCAAGTTTTAAATGGTGCTAACCTAGGAATTTGGACTTTATTCACTGATGGCTCATCTAACGTAAAATGTACAGGTTTAGGGGTTGTCTTGGTACCACATACGGGTGAAACCATTAGACAAGCTATTAAATTTCATTCCATAACTAACAATGAAGCGGAGTATGAGGCTGTGATTGCAGGTTTAGAATTGGCACGAGAACTTGGCATAAATCAGATTATAATCAAGAGTGATTCACAACTCGTGGTCAATCAAATGTCGGAGACTTATACATCTAGGGAAGTAAGGATGCAACAGTACTTAGAAAAGGTACGGGAATTGATAAAACAATTTCAAACTTAGAAAGTTATACAAATACCAAGGGATGAAAATGTTGAAGCAGACGCCCTAGCTAACCTCGCATTTGCAGCTGATGTGGCAAGTGATGCAAATGCCTCAGTTATACATTTATTTCACTCAGTTCTCAAACCTGATAAGAATGAGGTACATTTTAATAATTTTACTTGGGATTGGAGGAACGAGATTGGTGCTTTTTTCAGTATGGTACCGTCCCTATTGATAAGAAAAAGCCTATGTTCTTCAAAAAAAGGCTGCTCGGTACTGCTTAAAGCAAGGTAATTTATATCGTAAAATGTTCGATGGTCCTTTAGAAAGATGCCTTGGACCATCGCAAACAGAGTATGAAACGAAAGACATACACGAGGGGCATTGTGGGAATCACGCAGGAGGAAGATCACTGGTAAGAACCTTAGTTAGGGCAGGTTATTACTGGCCTAAAATGGAAGAAACAACAGAAAGTTTCATGGCTAAATGTGATAAATGTCAGAGGTACGGTAACAATATGCATAGACATGCAGAGTTATTACATCCGGTCACTGCGCCATGGTCATTCATGAAATGTGGAATGGATATTGTAGGACCATTACCACAAGAAAAAGGACAGGTAAAGTTTCTGCTCGTACTTACTAATTATTTTACTAAATGGGTAGAGGCAGGAGAATTTAAATAGGTGCGAGAAAAGGAAGTCAAAGATTTTATTTGGCAGAATATCATATGCCGATTCGGTGTACCAAAGGAAATCGTATGTGATAAGGACCCTCAATTTATTGGATCTCAAATCACAGAGTTCTTTCAAAGTTGGAAAATTAAAAGGATTACGTCTACACATTATCATCCGATGGGTAATGGGCTAGCAGGATCAACAAACAAGGTTATTATCAACAATTTAAAGAAGTGATTAGAGGAATCAAAAGGTAGTTAGCCTGAAGTGTTACCTGGAGTTTTATGGACATGTCGCACAACTGCAAAAACGAGCATAGGAGAAACACCGTTTCCATTGATTTACGGAGCTGAGGCTTTAATTCTAATTGAGATAGGAGAACCAAGCACACGGTTCACACAAGCGACACAAGAATCTAATGACGAGGATATGCGGGTCAATCTATATTTACTTGAAGGAGGAGAGAAGCTGCATTAATAAAAATGGAACCACAAAAATAAGTCATAGAATGATATTACAACAGGAAAGCACGTCTCAGATTCTTCAAAGTTGGGAACTTCGTGCTTAAAAAGGTTCTACAATCTACAAAAGCAGCTAACGCAGATAAATTAAGTCCAACTTGGGAAGGACCCTATAGAGTTCGTGATATTGCAGGAAAGGGAGCATATGAATTGGAGACAATGGATGGTAAAATACTACCTTCACATTGGAATGATGTTCATTTGAAGAGATATTACTTCTAAGGAATACCCACGGTCAGGTATCACCATTTTGCATTTAATTTTTTGAATTGTTAAAATTTTACAAACAATTTTAGATGATAGGCAAACATCTAGCTCGTACAAATGATGAGTCATGACCTATAAGGCACACGGAATAATATCACGGCCCAAACCCCACACTGATCATGATGGCGCCTCTCTTAAAGATGAGGCCAGCCAACAAACCCATATAGTCTTTTCCAAAAATAGCTAAACATGAATAAACAACTTAAATATGACTTAGTAATATTAATTAGTGGAAATTCAACCCAACACAACCCTAATCGGGGTGTCACAAGTCACGAGCATCTATTAGAGTGAAAATTCAACTACAAGGTCTAAAATATACAACACTGGGATACTGAACAAGAGAGAGAGAGAGAGAGAGAGAGAGAGAGATAGAAACAGTGCTGCGAACGCTGGTAGTCACCTCGCTAACTCCTATAACTCTGTTTCTGATCAGCCACAACCTGCTAACGGGTGGATAGTTACCCGCATCTGCACACGAGGTGCAAGGAGTAAACTGAGTACTCCAACTCAATGATTAATAAGGGTAAATAACAACTGATCAGTAAGAAATCACGTATAACAAATCATCATGCTGTACAAGACAGTGCAAACCCTTTTGAGAAAAATAGTGAAACTGTGAAATCCTTAGAAAAACATCTTAGCATAGTTTAAACCTCTTTTGAAAATGACTTTTCAGTAGTTACGCAAATGAATTCAAAACAAATAGTGCAGATAAGCACAGAATTCCGCCCCTCGGGGACACCACTCAGTTATCAAATAATACCAGAATATCAGGTAAATATTGCAAGAAGAAGCACAAACAACAGATAAAGGCAAATAAATGAAATAAGGTAAATACATCAAATAGTACCGGTACTGCTGCGGCGTGCAGCCCAATCCACATATAACTACGGCGTGCAGCCCGATCCATTTATCATCGACGGCACTCACGGGGGGTGTGCAGACTCCGGGAGGGGACCTTTACGGCCTAAGCACAATATCAAGCCATCTCGTGGCATCCAATCTAGGCCCTCGGCATCTTATCAACTCAGTATCTCACTTCTACGGCGTGCAGCCCGATCCAAAAGTATCCTCACAATACAAGCCCTCGACCTTACTCAGTAAAAATCACATAAGCCACTAGGGCAACAGTAAAACATGATGTTCAGCCCAAATATTGTTAGAAATATTATTTCAAGTGTTAAAGTAAAATAAACTTGGCTGAGTCTTAAAAACACTAGATAATACATAACTGAGTTCAAGTACAAAATCAAAATAGTGAGGAAATATAACCAACAATCCCCGAAGGATTCAAATAGCTGGCGCGAAGCCCGAATATGGCGATCAGCCCAAATTATGATGATGACAAGTAAAATTTCAATCAAATACGCAGTAAATTCATTTAATTGGGATGGACCGAGTCACAATCCCCAGTGGTTCTCTACCCCACGCTCGCAATCCGGCGTGCAAGTCACCTCAATATAGCTCTACGATGTGCAAATACAGGGTTTCAAACACTCAGAATATCATTTACAATCATTACTCACCTCAAGCAGGCCAAAACTCTAGCTCGCTATGCCCTTGCCTCTCAAATCGGCCTCCTCGCACATCGGATCTGACCAAATCCACAACAAATACGTCATAATAGGCCAATGGAACAATACCCAATCGAAAACAATCAAAAAAATATTAAAAATCTCGAAATTAGCAAAACCCGAGCCTTGGGCCCACTTCTCGAAATTCAGAAAATCTTACATCAAAGGGTTCCTTAACTCGCCACAATGAACACCAAAATGGGAGTCCAAATGACCCCACAAATCCCAATTTTTTCTGTCTTAAGTTTCAAACCCTAAACCACCATTTTTACTCATTAATTTCTTGAGTTTTCAGCCCTAATCCATGTATTTACACCATCAAAGCGTGTTTCAAGTCCAAGAATCCATACCTTATCGAAACCCCTTGAAAATCCTCTCCAAAATCGACCACAATTCTTCAAGTCTGAGTTAAAAATGAGAAACCCTTCAAAAATTCGTGAAGATGAATTTAAATACCTCTGCCCAGTCGAAACCGCTGCTGCGGTCAAATATCGCTTCTGCGACTTCCGCTTTTGTGGTCAATCTTCCACTTTTGCGGAAATTCACTTAAGTCCAGGATCCGCATATGCGGTCAAATCCCGCATCTGCGGTATTTCCTCTGCATTTGCGGATTCCACTAAAATCTCAAATACCGCATCTGCGGTCCACCAGTCGCATCTACGACTCTACATATGTGGTCCCCACTGCGCATCTGCGGTCCCTGACAAGCCTTCACAAAAACCGCACCTGCAGCCCTCTATCTCGCATCTGCGAAACCACTTTTGCGGTCCCATTTCCGTAGAAGCGAAAATACTAGAAGCAGCAGTGGATTTAGAAACTTTCAAGTCCAAAACTTCCCGGTAGCCATCTGAAATCACCCCGAGGCCCCCAGGACCTCAATCAAAAGCATCAACACCTCCTATAACATCATTCTAACTCGTTCCAATCATTAAAACACCTCAAACAACACTAAAACCATCATTACTCATCGAATTGAAGCCTAAGTTCTTCAAAAGCTTCTGAAATACGCATTCAATCAAAAACCTAACCAAATCACCTCCAAATGGTCTGAAATTTTGCACACACATCCCAAATCACCTAACGAAGCTACAACAACTCCGAAATTCCATTCCGGCCCTCGGATCAAAATCTCACCTATCAACCGAAAATCGTCAAAATACTAACTTCGCCAATTCAAGTCTAATTCTACACCGGACCTCCAAAATCACTTCCGATCACACTCCTAAGTACAAATCATTACCCGAAGCTAACAGAATCATCGGAATCCATATCCGAGCCCTCTAACACATAAGTCAATATCCGGTTGACTTTTCCAAACTAAGCCTTCCTTAAAGAGACTATGTATCATTTCCTTCTAAAACCACTCCAAACCAACTCGTTCACACAAAACACTGATAATGAAGCATAAAGAAGCAAAAAGGGGGAAACGGGGCGGTAATCCATGAGACGACGGGTTGGGTCGTCACATCCTCCCCAACTTAAACAAACGCTCATCCTCGAGCGTACCTAGAGTTGTTCTAGAAGCCAACCAATTGCTGAATAACTTTATCATGCATATACCCGGAGGTGATCCCACGTCACCCTATCTCATATAGGTCCGATAACACCTTTTAACTAAAATTACACAATCCAATCTAGCCTATAAACCATAGAACCATATTTGTTACTTCTGAAACCATCAATACGATCATAACCTCACACCTATACTTTGAATAGACCCGAACTAGCTGTAGTAACCCATGCGTGCAACCTCAAGTGAAATTATCCGTTATACCACGTAGCTCAAACACATGTAGTGATAACTTCTATTCACAGCAGCTGCACACAACACCCGAATACCGGTAGAAATCTCTTATCAACTAAAGTCTCATTCCAACACTTTCATATACTGCCAATGATAAATGAAACACGCAATAAATCATAACCATCTCTAAGATCAGTCATCCCTAAGGTTACTTCTCCTTTGGCAAGGACCATAGCAAATTTCTGAAGCGAGCCTCGATATTTACCCATCAAACATGCTGAAATCGAATACGTTTGCATTCATTACAGGCCCCAACGATTTCATCTACTCCAACACAATTACTCTAGTGACATGACACACCAAGACAGGCTAAGGCCACAACTTGCACAGTCCACGCACTAATAAGCAACAATCTGAACACTCACATCATGAACTGACTCAAACAAAAGAGCCGTACCGCAAGCTCACCAATATCATCACATCACACGGCTGAGAACCCGTCTCATATCATAGAAATAGAACACTCAAATTTGACCTGCAATGTCATATTACCACATAGCTTTGCTGCAACGCTCGATCTTAGCCAAATACTGCTCCACATGAAACACCTCAAGTCATTATGCTCAAAATCGACAACCATGCTCAATTGATGTCTGGAACCAAAGCAAATCATTACACCCACGGTGAAACAAATAACATACACCACGCAAACACGTTAGAACATAATCGGTACGTCATTCACCGAGCAATCTCCCAATTGCTATTCTGGCTCGACTTCCACTATGAAACCCCAATGGAACCGTACCATATGTTCCCATAACCAACAAATCATAATGTCTCACAGCACAAAATTAACTCATGGATCTCCCCATATCTCTAACAAGTTCACTAACGATCAAATCAATCTATCCCTCAACAATACAATTCGGGGCCAACCAAGCCAACTCAAGTTAGAACACACATCCACATTGACCTGCCAACGAACTCATCATCAAGGAAGTTTGAAGCTGCTCTTTCCACTACTATAGCTCCTATCGGAGCCATACAATATGGTTCCCGAAACCAAATCAATACCGAAATCTACAACCTCGCCCCGCAGCATGCCCGGCCACAAGAATTGTGTCCCAAAAGTCCCTCAACACCGAAACTGAATCAATGGTAGAAACCTCTGCACTGACATCCATAACAAAGGCCTAATTAAGAAAAGCAATCCTTTCGAATCGTCCGCTTGTCTTCGAAATATAAACCGCTCTGCTAGAACATAATCCGATGCACCTCGCCACTCAACCCGTTGTGTTTCCGTCATAGCCCATAGCGCATTAGCCGAGAATAACCCAATACTGAGACAACCAGTCTACCCCAATATCATATCCAAAATCTAATATACCAAGCAAAGAATTATCCACTCGAGCCTCCAAATCCCCGGTAGTTGCTAAACAGTGCCGACACACATGATCTACAACCACATCATAGCCTGTATATGAGAACTTTTGTCTCCACATCCACACAGCACATGAATCATCATATCCAATCCCAATTTTGCCGTCCGAACACATGCACACCTTTAATACCCAATCATTCCACGATAGATACTCTAAAATTTTCTTGTGCCACCAAGAAAACCCGAATACCACCAGTCGATCCTACCAGAAAGTGTCGCAATACGACCGAATTATCATCAGTTTAATCACATTACCCTTTTTCTGAGACATATACTCTCGTCAAATCACTTCTAATTATCAGTACCATTTCCTTGATCATCTGAGGCTACCCATTGCCTAAGAGTTTTATGAACTTCCTTTCAGAACTGAACTGTAACCTAGCACACGCCAGTCTCGATCCTCTACAACATACCGCATATACCATATCATCCAAGGATAACATGAAAACTTTTATCTCCCTTCCGAGCCACAGATATATACGCACTCAACTAGTCAAGAACTTCCATTGATCCCATCTAGAAGAAAATCATTACACATCTTATGCCTCTCACATTCGTAGAAAATACACTTCTCCAACCATGGTAGAGATCAACAAGAACTCTCCCAATTCTGTTTGCACAAATTAAACTACCAGGACTGAATCCTTCTGACTAGACCAAGCTAGCAAGCCATCAAAACCCAAGAGCATTGCTGCAAAATACCTGTAAAAGCCCATTACCTCGAACACATACAAAGAATTAATCATATCCTTACCATACCGATTCGTACTATCAAGCTACTCCATCTATCTAATTTCCTTCCAATTCATCATCAACTTGATATTCCCTCTTGCTGTAGCCCCACAATGCCTCAATCCAGGCTTACCACACAAGATCCCAGCATAAAACCACACTGTCTAAGACCAATAGTCCGCTGAATACTCTCTCAAATATTCTCAGAAACACCACATGCCAGAATACTTTACTCTGAAGAACTTCTTGCGAATCTAAATCTATTACCTTTACTTTCCTGACAGTGATACATAGAATCCCATAATTAACATAAAAATACCACAAGTCTTGACCTTTTCCAATGAAAATATCGTTTCTAACCACATATACAACCTTAGGATACCCGATTGTTCTATGTAGAATCTTGAATATATTAGAACCATTCTCGAAAGTCATTCACTCTTATTCAAACTGCAAATTACCTGACCTAGCGAACAGAACCACCCATGCCTTATTGGCATTCTAATACCGCAAAATGAAATCCTCATCCCATATACAACCAAGCAACTTCCTGCTCTTTGTGCCGAGCATTCTTTACCAACAACACTCTAGACATTCGGTGATTCTCATACCCTATGAAGCATAATATAACCTTTGTCAAAATTTTCCTTTACTCTAGCCATAGCTAATTCACTCGCATGCGCCAAACTGGAACCAACATAGCACCTAACCGTGCAATCAACTGCTCACAGCAGACTCCCCCACTTGGCTCGAAGCCATAGATCAAGATACGCTCAATAACTCATAACACTGTTACTCTATTGATGCCACAATACCATAGCGAGATTAAACTCAAATCATTTATAACTTTGAGAAAACACATATCATCTAGTACTGTAAATCTTCTACAAATCTCGCATTCATCCCCGCAATAGTTAAGTCCACTCTCTTTAACGACCCAAAATTTCAAATTTCAATACGTACTTTTTAATTACACATGAGATCTTCTAACATACACATAAGGATCACACCACTTCAGATCACTCCGCAGGAGATAACCCACTTGCTTTGCCTCAATATAACATTTCTGTATACCTTTCACCGTCATAAATTGTCCGTAGTTACTTAGTCTTCCTGAGTCTGAACTCATACCGCAACATAAAATTTACTTCAGTCCCAACTAGGAGACACCAAAAGATTCTTCACGTGCCCATAACTCTGAGCTACACATCCAATCACAATGGAAATCTTATACTTAATAGTTCATCTATCATCCCGCAGACCTTTCTCGTCACTTCCATGTTACATAGATACATCCGCAGTACTAACATACTCATCACGTAGCTAACCACCCGTCACTCCCACTAATAGGGACAATACCAAACATATAACTTCAAAACCCTTTCTCACACAATCAGCACCTCGATGCTCAAGCTATAGGCAAATATTCGGCCTCAAGTCCTCCAGACTGGCCCAACATCAAACTCACAGAGATCACATCTCGCCCCTTGATCAGGGAATCACAAGCCATCAAGGCACATATGATACTGAGCGCTCATACACGCGTATGAACACGTGAAAGGAATTTCAAGAGTTACATTTCAAGATGAATCAAGGACACACGATAAGAATTCCAAGAATATGAAATTTTCCTAAAGGTTCTGCAGCCTCTCGAGGATAAATACAGATGTCTCCGTACCGATCCACGAGACTCTACTAAACCTGCTCATGACTCGTGAGACCTATGCAACCTAGGATCTGATACCAACTTGTCACGATCCAAACCCCAGACTAGTCGTGATGGCACCTCTCGTGAAAATGAGCCTAGCCAATTAACCCATCTAGTCTTTTCCAAATATAGTTAAACATGAATAAAAAGCTTAAATATGACTTAGTAATATCAATTAGCGGAAATTCAACCCAACACATCCCTAATCAAGGTATCACAAGTCACGAGCTTTTATTAGAGTGAAAATCCAACTACAAGGTCTAAAATATACAATACCGGGATACTGAACAAAAGAGAGAGAGAAACAGTGCTGCGAACGCTGGCAGTCACCTCGCTAACTCCTATAACTCTGTCTCTGATCAGCCACAACCCGCTAACGGGTGGATAGTTACCTGCATCTGCACACGAGGTGCAGGGAGTAAAGTGAGTACTCTAACTCAGTGAGTAATATAGGTAAATAACAACTGAGAAGTAAGCAATCACGTATAACAAATCATCATGTTGTACAGGACAGTGCAAACCCTTTTGAGAAAAACAGTGAAACTGTGAAATCCTTAGAGAAACATCTTACCATAGTTTAAACCTCTTTTGAAAATGACTTTTCAGCGGTTACGCAAATGAATGCAAAACAAATAGTGCAGATAAGCACAGAATTCCGCCCCTCGGGTACAACACTCAGTTATCAGATAATGCCAGAATATTAGGTAAATATTGCAAGAAGTAGCACAAACAACAGATAAAGGCAACCAAATGAAATAAAGTAAACACATCAAACAGTATCAGTACTGTTGCGGTGTGCAGCCCGATCCACATATCACTGCGGCGTGCATCCCAATCCATTTATCATCGACAACATTCACTGGGGTGTGCAGACTCCGAGAAGGGCCCCTTACAGCCCAAGCGCAATATCAAGTCATCTTGTGGCATCAAATCTAGGCCCTCGGCCTCTTATCAAATCAGAATCTCACTGCTACGGCGTGCAGCCCGTTCCAAAAGTATCCTCACAATATAGGCCCTCGACCTTACTCAGTCAAAATTACATAAGCCACTAGGGCAACAGTAAAATATGACGCTCAGCCCAAATATTGTTAGAAATATCATTTAAAGTGTTAAAGTAAAATAAACTTGGCTGAGTCTTAAAAACAGTGGAAAGTAAACACATCAAACAATACTAAAACTATCATTTCTCATCGAATTCAAGCCTAAGTTCTTCAAAAGCTTCCGAAATACGCATTCGATCAAAAACCTAACCAAATCACCTCCAAATGGTCTGAAATTTTGCACACACATCCCAAATCACCTAACGAAGCTACATCAACTCCTAAAATTCTATTCCGTCCCTCGGATCAAAATCTCACCTATCAACCAAAAATTGCCAAAATACTAACTTAGCCAATTCAAGCCTAATTCTACACCAGACCTCCAAAATCACTTCCGATCACACTCCTAAGTCACAAATCATCCCCCGAAGCTAACCGAATCATCGAAATCCATATCCGAGCTCTCTAACACATAAGTCAACATCCGATTGACTTTTCCAAACCAAGCCTTCCTTAAAGAGACTAAGTGTCTCATATCCTTCTAAAACCAATCCAAACCAACTCGTTCACACAAAACACTGATAATGAAGCATAAAGAAGCAGAAAATGGGGGAAAAAGGGCGGTAACCTATGAGATGACGGTCAGGTCGTCACAAATAACCTAAAATTCCTAGCCTAGGGTTACAATTATTCTGATAAAAATTCAAACGGGTTAAGCAGTCTTCATCTATAATCGCACCTCCGAGTCCCGTATGTTTTTCCTTTTCAGGAAAAGGACCAAATGAGAGAAACAATCAAGTTCTCGAGGCTTCGTACTTCAACACTCAAACACTTGGGGTACTACATAATATACACAAGTATGTATGAAGAAGGCAAAGAAAATTGAAGAAAAATCAAGCCTGAAAAAGTCAAGTGCAGAGTAAAAGTCAGATGAAGTCACGATCCAAGGCTAAAGAAAACCTTACTGTAGTTAGGGTAAAAGCTATGTACTAAAGCATGTTATAAAGAAAAACCTTGAGTTTATTATTCTGAAACAGGTTATAAAGAAAAACCTCGTGTTTATTATTTTTTTCCTAAAAATCTATTACAAGAAAAAACAGTTACGAGAAAGTTATAGATGTAATTCAAATACATGTAAAGCATTATTCAAAACTGGACAAAGTTCAAATAAAAAACTTGTCAATGTTATTTCAAAAGAAACATGTGTGTTCCTAATTCTTTTATCGTATGATAACACCATTATGAAGTTGAGACGTCTTCTTCATTAAGTGTCAAAATATAAAAGGGACCTCTTTTATAAAACTCATGTTTAAATTATTTAGTCATGAGATTAACAGAAGCATTTTCGAAGAACAAAAATGCAAACCATTCTATAAGTCCTTAAGAATAAAGGCAAGAATAAAATAAACAGAAGTCTAAGATAATAACATAAAAAACTTCTTAAATACTTAAGACTAAGTATGAACTTAGTCATAAAACTACGAAAGTGTTTATACAAATTGCCCCATAAAAGACTTGGGGACTTGCGTTCCAAAACCGACCCTCAAATGAAGCTAAGGGTTTGATTAAAATTTTCTAAAATAAACCCTCAAATAAAACCAAGGGTTTTTAACATAACTTTCCAAAAGATAAGGGAACTGAAGAAGATGCATCAACGGCAACGAGCTCAACTTGGACAAGAGCATCAACGGTTGCGGGTTGATCTTGATTCTCAGCAACATACTCAACTTGGCACATCAACAGATGTGGTTTCAACTTGGCTTGCAGCAGTAGGTTCGATTGGGCTCGAAGAAGATGCGATACCCGTATGAGCTTCAATAATGGGATCTTCAATCACGGGAGAAGGAAAGTCTTGTGTTTTCTAAGTTTGTTCAATGGTTTCATTTAACTTAGCTAATTCTGACTCCAGGTCGAAGTTTTCTTGACCAGCTTCAATTAGGGTATCAAGACGTGAATTGAAAAAAGCCCAACTTACCTCAACATCAAATTTTTCTTCAAGGATTTCATAATCCTTTTCCCAAGCAGCAACCTCATTCTTGAGCTCTTCATTTTCGGCCAAGGCAGAATTATAAGAAGCTTGAAGAGAAGAATGAGAGCTCTCTAAAGCACGTACCTTATTAGTAGAGACTCGAAGATCTTCTTGTGCTTGAGTTAAGTTTTGCACGAGCTCTCCAGCGTAAACTTATTTTTGATTTAACAGAGCCTTCAATGCCCTGTTCTCCTCGCTAGCCTTAGACAGCTATTCTGAAAAGGATGATTCACGGTGTTATTTTTCTTTTTCTGCTTGGCTTAAGGAAGCCTTGATAACCGCTAGCTCCGAAGTTAATGCTCGCACCGGCTGCTCTAAGGTACTCCTGTCTCTTGTAAATCCTCTATGTTAATTTGAGCACTGTCAAATTGTTCCTTCCAATTGATTGCTTCCAACTGAGAATCACGTACAACCTTCTCTGAATCACGTGCTACCTTCTCCAAGAGGGGGATTCTGTTCATCAGCTCTGTGCCGATAAGTTTGGCCTAAGAAAAAAGGAAGGGAAATAAGAATCCCAAAGATAGAAATTTTTACAAAGTAAAGAAGAGAAAGAAGGAAAATACCTTCAAAGTGGCATGCACTATGTCATTCATTAGAGTCAGGCAGCTATGGCTCTCCAGTTTTGCTTTCTCATTGGGCCAATTAAAGGCTCGAGCCAAACATCTGCTTGACCTGACTTCCTCAAAAGACTGCTATCAGCAGGAACTTCATTAGTTATGCTCCTCATAACAGTACTTCTACTCGAAGAGCCCACCTCCGTATGGTGAACGATAGATTGGGGAATTATCAAAGGAGGAGCGGTGGAAGGAGTTAAAACAGAAAAGGGAGGAACAGAAACAGTTGGGACAGGTAAGGAAAGAATCACAAGCATGGGAGTTGAAAAGAAAGATAAGGGAAGTTCATCTAAAACATGCCCTAAATTTCCACTATCAAAACCACTGATAAAAAGTTGATCAATAGACTCAAGAGTATCATGAGGAGTGATATCATCATTAGGAATAATAACTGGGGTATCAACAGGCTCGATAAGAGAAAGACGAGGTGAGACTTCAGCTTTGTCATCAGAGACGATACGTCTTCTTGATCGTGGTCTTGCCACCAGGGAGCCTCCTTTATCCTCTTCTTCGAAGTCTTCTTCTTCAGAAGCTTTTATTTTTGCAGAAGAAGAACCCAAGACCATTTCTTGGGCTCTTTCTAAAGAGGTACGAGTACCCGAAGGGACACGAGAGGCCGCAACTGCTTCAGTAGTAACTCCTCGAATAGCAAATCCTGATAAAAAGAATAATGAAAGTTAGAACAATAAAGGAAAATATTTATATACGTGAAAGATAAAATAGACACTCTTACCATGAGTCTTTACTTTCCAACCGTAATAGTTTGAAAGGTTTTTCCAGGACCTACCCTCCATTGGAGCGGTCTTCAGCAATTTCTCTATCCAACCACGGAAGTTGAGCACATCCTCTACAACTCCCATGGTTGCTAAGAAAAGAAGAGAAGCGACATTAGAAAAATTAATAAACTTGAAGGAAAAAGACACGAGAAGGATATAAAACTTACGTGCAAAACTCCACTTCTCAGGGAAGGGAACGTTATCTTCACCCGCTAAGCCAGCAGTGGGGGCAGCAACAAACCGAGCTTACCAGCCACGGTCTTTGTCATCTTCAGGACCCGCTAAAACCCTCTTGCTCTTGGCCGCTATGGTTAGGCTTTGGTGAAGTCATGGCGAAGAAGATTAAAGTGAGGAAGAAGTGAATAGAGATTTGAAGAATTGAAGTGTTCAATAAGCTTTATGTAGTAAAAGACAAGGAAAGTAGTTATATTTATACTGATAGGCAACCGGCAAAAGGAAAAAGTACAATGATGGAAGGACCATAATATTGATAATTGACACTTCGTGAATAGGAAAGCCGAAAAGAAAGCCTAAAAAGGTGCTGCAAAACTGTAGAATCAATAAGAGGGTGACACGTGTGAAACGCATTAAATGAAGTGACAATTGAAGCGTCAATTTTGTTAGAGCATTAATGGTGACAAAAATTCTCTTTTAATGAAATTCACTTCCCAAATATTCAACTGATGAATAAATGAAAAGTGGAGGGACTATCTGTATTGAAAAAAATTATATTTATATATAAAGGCGACGTGTCAACACACATGGATTGGTCAAATGGTCAAAGAATCGCAATTAGCTAAGAGTCATGAGGTGCAACAGATACGAGCAAAGAAAAAGGAAGAGGCACGGGCAATCAGACAAATAACTCGGCGCCCGTACCTATTTAAGTCATTTATATCCGAGAATTAGAAGGAATGAATCTGACAATAGAAAAGAGTACAAGTACGGCATTTAACGGGAATTAAATACCGAATACGTTAGAGAATATATTTTGAATGTAATGATTGTGTAACGTAGCATTCAATGTCTTTAATTACTCATAATAGCTTCATTATGATTTGAGCAAAATGCATATTTCCAAAGGTATTTATAAAAAGAAGATATATGATTAGTTGTAGGGATACGAAAGACGATTGGAATAGACATCGATTTATTTGTTTCTCTTGATTACCATCTTGCTATCCAGAATTACTTCTCTTTATTCATTTTTTTTTTATTAATAGTAACTCAAATTTTTCTAAATTCTAGCTTTGACTAAAATTTCATTTTTTGGTTAAACAATAGAGGAATCAACAAACATAAATAATATACCAGCAAGTCATATAACAAGAGAATGAACAAATAAGAATCAGTAGAAGAAATGAGGGAGCAGTAAACGATAAGAAAGGATAGGACAAGAGAAAAGGAACTTTGGCTAATGATTATTAATAACGAGTTTTTCTTGGTATAATTAAAGAATGATGGCATACTGATGGTTATATATACGACTTAAGAAAAGCTTCTGCACAAGACAACTGTTTTACTTGTCAAATCCTTCATGCAAGATGCCAAAACATCTCATGCAAAATGACTTGGCTTAGGATTGTTCAAACAAACTTCAAAAATAATGCCACATATAAAAAATCTTTTGATCCATTGCCAACAATTATCAACGATATCGTATGTAGCAATATGAGAACATTGTATTGTTCTAAGCTTATAAATAACAAAATCGAATATTAGGATTTAAAATTTGTTGGTACTTAAAATGGTTCTGAATCGCCTAGCAGGCACCAATATACAGAGACAGGTTTGGTGCATAAATTGTACTTAAAATGATAACTTTGTGCAAAATGGTTGTGAATAGCCTAGCAGGCACCAATATACAGAGGTAGGTTTGGCGCATAAATTGTAGGCTCGTCAGACCCAGTAACTTTGGCTCATACCATGTATATCTGCTAGTGTTTTTAAGTAAGTATAAATAATAGATTTCAAACCCAGTAAATCGAATGATTGTGGTAAAATTCCATAATCGAGCCAATAAAGTTCAAATTTTAAATCCGTCAGTCTGTAGGTCGGACTCTAAAGTCCTTCTATCAGCAGAAACAAATGAACCTTTTATTAATAATCTCCATTATGCAGTTGGGCAATTGGCTAAGTGATTCTTGAGAAAAACTGGAAAGAGCTTGCACATTTTGTTAACTATTTGTACAGCAACTTTGCAGTTACTACTCCATTGTGCTGCTGCTCTAACTAAAAGGGAGTCGCAATCAACAGTCACTTTTTCTTGTCAAAATGGAATAAAAATGCTTTGGTCTATAGCATTTTCAAATCATGTTGGCGTTCATTCATATCACCTACAACGGTCTTGCACTTAAATTAGCAATAGAAAGCTACTATGAACAAGTATCTACTCTTGCAAATTGAATAAAGGTATGCCTTTTATATATATATATATATATATATATATATATATATATATATATAT
>MU700061.1:79220-103732 GCA_026770625.1 Nicotiana glauca
CTAAATAAAAATTCAATCCCAGCCCAAGTAGGGGTAGCCGGTAGGCATCGGTCGGTTTGGTTCGGTTGTGAATTTTATCGATTTGGCATATCGGTTGCCGGTTTATAAATATGCTAAACCAATAATAGAATCGATAAGATATCGGTGATCGGGTATCGGTTAGTCGGTTATCGATCTTTATCGGTTCGATTATCGGTTTGCCCGATAAGAATAAAAAACATCCAGAATTTTCATGTTTTTATTAATTATAGAAATCGCGATCATACTGTTAACAGCTTGTTTGGATGGTTGTTATCCATTGTATTGTATCATATTGTTACTTTAAATACAATATTTGTTTTGATTGTTACTTAAATTTTATTGTATCGTATTGTTAAATCCGTCGTTACATAACAAGAAGTGTGCCACTTTATGTAACGACCGATTTGATGTGGTAGCGTCGTTACCTTGTCTTTTTCTCTCAATCTCACCCTTAATTATTATTAAATTATTTTATTTTATCATTTACCTACCTTTTTATATAATAATTTTACCCCGTATCATAATTTTTCTTTATAATATTGCAAGTTTATTCTTTATATTGCTGGTGCATGATATCATGAAATGATGGCAAATGACACAATCTATCCACATATTGTATTTATCAAACGAGACAGTACGATACAATACAATACAATACGATACATTATAAAACGATGCTTAACACCATCCAAACAGGCCGTAAGAGAAAGGAACTGAAGTTTTGCTCTTAAGAAAAGGGATTAATTTCAACTTTAGAAAAGAAATTTTTTTTGAATATTTCAATGATTGATCTCAATTCTCAAAGTTACAAGTTAGTAGGAGTAAGGAATAAGACATTCAACAATCTAATCTTACTAATTATCTCACTATGGGCGGGCATAATTCATAAAAAAATAATAAAATTCTAATTTTGTAAATGCTAAATAATAGAAAAATTAAAAATCTGAATAATTAATTTTTTATAGTTTAAAACAAAAAATCTTAACGGAAGAATTACGATGAGAAATTTAGAATAGCTTAAAACTTACTCTCATGATTAAGGTTTGAAGATAAAGAGTAACTGCCGAGAGAATTGTGAGAATGAAAGAATGAAGCCATAAGGTGGCTTTATATACTTAGTGGGTAAAATTATAATTTTGATAAAACCTATTGGCTATCGGTGAAACTGTTAATAAAATTGGGCAAACGGAGACCCACACCGACAACTCAATAGTCAAATAACATTAAATTATTATAAGCCAATTTACCAATAACCCGATATCGATAACCGAATAGAATTTTTTCGGTTCAGGCTATCGGTTATACCCGATATATGCCCAGCCATAAGCCCAAGTAAAATAGAAAACATAAAAACCAAGCAAATCCACTCACACAACTCAGAGAGCTCTGCTTATGAAACCAGCTGTGGTGCATAACCAAAAAAGCAACATAACAGACATAAGTCACAGATGATCCAGCATTTTCATGGCTTACTAGCCAAAACCCTTGAAATAACGGATTGAATCCGCGCAAAGTTAAATCAGCTTTTTAGATACAAAGCAGCTAAAAACTAAAATATCATACTGTTCAAAAGATTGGGTATCACTTCAAAAAAAGGAACATATATTTGACTGAAATAGCATTCACTTGATAGAAGAATTAACTAAGAGGGACTGAAGTTATCAAACCACTCTTAGAGACACTTCCTGTGGACAATTGAGGGACCAGATTCATCATACTCGGCCTTCACTATCCACATCTGCACAGCAAGTAGAAGTTAGTGCTGATCCCTTGAACTCAAAGAAGTCATCAAGAAGACATTCACAATTAGAACAATTTATTTGGGAATGAGATGTGGTTGATTGAATGATTCGTCGGTCAACTAAAGCAAAAAGAAACTAACTTGTTCGAAAGTACTGAGGGAAGCTAGAATTGACCCTCCTATCCAAGCGCTGTACTTCCTCTCAGGCAGTGCAATCACCTTGATCTTCGTGCGGCTTGGAGAGAGAGCAGAGATTTCCTTGCTCATACGTTCCGCTATGCCAGGAAACATAGTAGATCCACCAGTAAGCACAATGTTTGAAAATAAATGTTTCCTGATATCAACATCACATCTCATGATTGAGTTGTAGGTTTTTTCATGAATTCCTGTCGCTTCCATTCCAACCAATGATGGTTGGAAGAGGGCTTCTGGGCAACGAAATCTCTCAGCGCCAATATTAATGACTTCTCCATCAGGAAGCTCATAGCCCTTCTCAACTAATTTTGAGCAATTTTTCGCCTTCTCAATCTCCTGTTCAAAATCCAGTGCAACATAAGCATTTCTCTCCTTCATATGACAAATAACACTTGTTTCAATGGCACAACTAAACACATAACTGCTCTTGCAGAGAATCTTCGAGAGATAATATGTCAGATCACGACCACCAAGAACTAGCCGCAAGATAGCATGGGGAAGTGCATGTCCCTCATAAACGGGGACAGTGTGGGTCACACCATCGCCAGAATCAAGCACAATACCTTGTTGAAAATAACAAAAAGAATTAGCGACTGACTAAAACAGAGTAGAACTAGCATATGCTGGTATTATTCTTACCAGTTGTACGACCATTAGCAAACAGAGAAAGAACGGCCGGGATTGCAACATACATGGCTGGAATATTGAATGCCTCAAAAATGATTTGAGTCATTTTCTCTCGGTTTGCCTTAGGGTTAAGTGGTGCCTCTGTCAGAAGGACGGGATGCTCCTCAGGATGAATACAGAGCTCATTGTAAAATGTGTGATGCCATATTTTCTCCATATCACCCCAGTTGCTTACTATGCCATGTTCGATTGGATATTTCAGAGTCAAAATACCTCTTTTACTCTGAGCTTTATCACCAACATAAGCATCTTTTTGTCCCATTCCAGGCATGATGCCAGTGTGACGAGGACGACCAACTATACTTTCGAAAACAGTCCTTGGAGAATCATCCCCAGCAAATCCGGCCTAAAGAAACAAACAACAAAATAGTTATTATTCATTAAAATGTCACATCGGAGCTGAAATTTCAAGCAGTTTTTTTCTCACTAACCTTGCTCAATCCAGTTCCATTGTCAATAACAAGTGGTTGCATATCCTCGTAAGCCATGTTGCAAGTATAATTTAGGTGAGACATTGCTGGTACAAATACGGAGTCAATCATAAAATCAGCTTAGTTTGCCAGAGATTTCTGATTCTCCCTTTTATCTCCATTCAAGCTCAAGGTAAGATAGATATCCAGTAAGAGTCATCAGCTATTAGCGCATGGACCTCTCTTTTCTAGCTATATGCAGAGAAAACAAGAAAACAGAAACAACATAATGAAAACAAGTAGGGGATTCATGCAAAAGCCCACAAAGGGAAGGAATAGCAAATGTCAATGGCGCAGTGGGAAGGGAGCTCACATTCAGCAGAGGCGTATGCAATGTATTACTTCCGGGGTTCATTTGAACCTTGATGCGGAACATAAATTTATGTTTTAAAAATTCCATAAAAATTGCAATAAATTGTAGGTATGAAACCATAACTTAAAAAATACAATACGTCCAATGCTAAAAACCTTAAAGGTTGAACCTATAGGACTTAAATCCTGGATCTGCCTCTGTCATTCAGGTAAGTTGAATATATCTGGCTCATGATAAAGCCCAACACAAGGATTTTGCAAAATACTAATCTCCTTATAATAGCACGTTCTTATTTTTTAAACAAATTTCATGATCAAGATGGTATACAAATCTCTTCTGAATATGAAATCATCATACATACCAAGTGTCCAAGCACTGAATCTAAAATAATGACTCAGAAACCAAAAATTCAGTTAACCAGTTACGCCAACAAATCGCTCGTTTAGCAACTAAATTCCATGGATCATCAAACAGAACTGAAGCTTACATTTACGGGAACGAATCCATTGCTAGTTCAACATTGCACGTGTACGGAAAATCAATTGATGAGGACCTATTTATCTCCTCCTGCATACCCTTTTTGATTGGTGTAACAACGGAGGGAGAAAAGCTAGGTCACTCAACTTTTATTTTATTGACAATAATATCATTAAACTAATTTTTATAAAAAAAAACGTTTAACTTTGCTGAAATATCATTAAAAAAAAATCTACTTGCTTCTTCGTGGTGAGTTTCAGGATATTCTTTTGTTACGAAAAATCTTTAATGACTTTCGTATTATTTAAATAGAGTTAGTTGACTTCTTCGTTACAAATAGTAATTCAATGACTTTAAAGCAATAAAGTTAAAATTGAGGCACATCCATGAAGTTAGTCATGTAAATATAAATAGAATTTCAGAAGTTTTTAATGCTTACATAAACGTATTTAAAAAATTAGGCTATTTAGAAAGTAATTGCTGGTAATTCTCTTTAATATTCATTGATTATCTACAATAGATAATAAGTTACGTTATATTGATGATGCTGTTATGAAATATAACTCAAAGTAACAATATGGAACAAGGAAATAAAAGCAATTTAGTAAAACATGAACAAAAAATGGAGATAGAGAGAAGGAAGGGATTTTCTTCTTCAATTGTGTATATTTTCCTATCTATTACAAGACCTTTATATAGGCATACAAAGTGAAGAAAATATGTCATGGAATATGTCATTGAACATACAAAATATGTCATTGAATATATCATTAGGCATTTGAGATTAAGATCATGGAAGAGTAGACATCCACCATGATGTGATATTTATCACAACATATGCTAAAATTTGTTACTTGTGCATATAACTTAAATCCATGAAAGATTTTAAGTTCTAAGCACTGACCAATTGTATAAAAAAAATTACCACAATCATGTCGTCATGTTGTATAAACTTTGAATTATTTGAACTGATTTAATTAGATGTAAATCAATTCAATAATCATATTTTGTCCATTGGCTTGTGCTTGAATCTGCTCGTGACTATGTATACTGTGTATGGACTCGGTTCATGCTTGAGTTCCTTTTTTAATCATCAAAACAAACTTCACTTGGGCTAACGAATTCCCCCTTTTTGATGATGACAGACTCTATGCTTCTCATAAGCATATGCATAGTTTTAACTCAGCTCAACATCAACACAATATAAGAACAATTTTTATTTTAAAGTCAATACACTACTGGAAAATGGTTGAATTTCGACCGTCGAAACGGTCGAAAATCACGAATTTCTAACTACTTTCCGACCGAAATTGGCCGATCGGAAATTAATTTCCGATCGAATCTGTCGATGATTTTCGACCAAAGTTGTCGGAACGTTCAAAAGGCCAGACGACCAAATATTTTTAAATTTCCAACCAAAGTGGTCGGAATTTACAGACCGAATTAGTCGTAATAATATAAATAAAAATAATTATTTATTTAAAATTAAATAATAAAAATATATAATTTCCGACTAAATCAGTTGGAAATTCATAATTAAAAAAATTACTTAATTTTCGACCGAATCCGTCGAAAATGATTAAATATTAATTATTTAAAAAAAAATTGGGCAGCTGTCTAACTGTTTTCGTCAGAAATCAGTCGGAGTTTTGTGTAAAATTGGGAAGAATTCTTCCCAATTTTGAGCTACACCACCTATCAAACTATTACAATACAATAACACCAACAATACCAACCATTAACACAATCTAAACCAATAATATCAATCATTAACACTACTTAAACCAACAATACCAACTATTAAACCTAACTATTTTGGGCATAAAAATATCCAAATAGTAGCCCACATTCAATTTTAAAAACAAAACATAAAGTTGTCTCTCACAATCAAGTTTACCAATCACCAAAACATCACACCTAAACTACTAAACATTAGATTCAGTTTATTCATCCTCATCATCACATAGATCATGCCCATGTTTTCTCATGAATTTTGCATCTTAACAAATGTTCCGAATTGGAAGTCCAATTGTTGCCATTCGTCCACCCTTTTATGATAATCTTCCTGAAATAAAAACATACTATGATGTAAAAAATTAATATTAATAAATCATAAATAATTATGAAGTTAGTATTTTACATATGTGTTTGACGCACGCGTCTCCGCCCAGTATTCTCTTGTACCATCCTTCTTCTTTTTCTTATGCGTCTCCTCAAATACCTCAGCGTGCCTCATATCTCGCCCTCTTTCCTTCATAAAAAAAAGTATGAGTTAGACATTATAAACATAAAATTTTATATGTGAAACCAAGAGAAATTTTATAAGTAAATACCAATCTTAGTTTATAGGCCGCAAAACTAATCGAACCTCGAAAATACTATTTATTTCATTTTGACGTTGAGGATGCCATGTACACTATGTCTGCAATGTAAAAGAGTAACATTAGATAAAAACGATAATTATTTAAATAAACGTAATCAATTTTTAGCCTAAATTGATTCCACATTTGCTCTATAATATTGTAGACTATCTGTCTCCAAGAATTCCACGGTTCATGATAAAATAGCTTCATAGAATCCACAACAAAATGTGTAGAATGAAAGAGTGGCAAAAACCTGCATTAAAGTTAACATACATATAAATAATAAACATCAAATAAATTCAAAAACATGGGATCTACAATAACAATTATGCAATAATAAAAATCGATTAATCGACAATAACAATTTAATAATTTAATGAGTGAAACTGATAATAGATTTCAATTAAGCTTAATTCTATGAAAGTTAAAGATATTAAAAAAGTTAGGAGTAAGACATATTGTCAAAAGTAGTCAACTAGCACTAAGAGTTTTAAAACATTCTTTATACTTTCTCCTCTTAAAATTAGTACCCTCCCTAATATAATCAAATGAGATGAATTGCTATATATGTAACAACTTTACAAACTAGTTAGCAAAATTATTTAGTAAAATTATCCCCAACTTAGTAATGTTATCCCCAAATTAGTATGCAATTTACCAACATATAACTTTAATATATAAATTTAATTTAGGAATATATGACTCTAAATTACCAACATATAACTTTAACATATAACCCTAAATTACCAACATATAACTTTAATTTAACTACTAACAATAGTCATAGATTTACTTTAGCTAACACCAATCAATTCTTACAAACCAAACTATGAGCAATTAAACAAAATCAGTGTATTTTTTTATAAAAAAAATAACAAAGGAGGGTGAGGGAAAATTACTTGGCAGTGGAGGATCGTCGACGTACCTGCAGCTGGGCGGCGGCGGCGGCGGCGAGTCCTGGTAGTTGATGGCTGCGGCGGATTTGGATGGGGGGAAGTTTGAGTGAGAGAGAGAAGAGAGAAGGAAGAAAAGAGGGGAAGGAAAAGAATGGGGTCGCTGGAGGGTTTTTTAAAAAAACTTTCCGACCGATTCGGTCGGAAATTAGTCCACCCTCATTTTACTAAAAAATTCCAAACGAATCGGTCGCTACTTATTATTATTATTATTATTATTATTTTAATTATTTCTGACCGAATTGGTCGCTAACAGTGACGCGAAATTTTCCGTCAAAATTTACGACGGATATAGATGGGATATTAGTCGTAACTATTATTAAAAAATTAAAATATGTTTTTATGCATTTTCCGACCGATTCCATCGGAAATTTCAGACTACTTTTTTTCGTCGGAATATTTCGGTCGAAAATGGGTTCATTAGGTTATATACATCACAATCCAAAGTAAAAGAACAACCAATCTTTCCCCTTTTAGCATCATCGAAAAGTTGCATAATTATGTTAGATAACCAGATTTTAAGATATGTTACTCATGGCCATTGGGTCAACTTCAAAAGCAATCATGGAATCAATCATCATTTGTCGATATAATGATATTAGCCATCTAAGAATCATCAACAAACAGTTTGAGCACAAAAACAGTTGATTGTCATGGATACTAGTCATCCACAAAGCATAAAGAAAAATAAAAATACTTGATTATGATAAAAAAGAACAAAAAGAAATTGCATCCAGGTCACAAGTTTGTCTAACTAGGCTAGAAAAGTGCCACGACCCAAACCCCGTTCCGATCGTGATAGTGCCTCTCGTGAAGACAAGGTCAGCCAGACCATTTTAGAATACCTCTTTTAAGCAATTAGACAGTTCATAAGCAGTTTAAATATGAATTCATGATATTAATTAGCAGAATACAACCCAACACAGCCATAATTGGTGTGTCACAAGTCACGAGCATCTATTAGAGTGTAAATTCAACTACAAGGTCTAAAATATACAAAACGGGAATAATGAACAAAAGAGAGCGAAGCGGTGCTGCGAACGCTGGCAGTCACCTCGTCAACCCCTATAACTCTGTCCCTGATCAGCCAAAACCCGCTACCGGGTGAATAAATACATCCATCTGCACACGAGGCACAGAGAGTAAAGTGAGTACTCCAACTCAGTGAGTAATAAAGGTAAATAACAACTGAGCAGCAAGAAATCACGTATAACAAATCATCATGCTGTATAGAGTAGTGCAAACCCCTTTTGAGAAAAACAGTGAAACTGAGAAATCTTTAGAGAAACATCTTAGTTCAGTTTAAACCTCTTTTGAAAATGACCCTTTTTCATCTGTTACGCAAATGAATGCAAAACAAAGTGTAGATAAGCACAGAAATCCGCCCCTCGGCACAACACTTAGTTGTTAAATATAACCAGGAAATCAGGTAGATATTGCATGAAGTAGCACAGACAACAGATAATGGCAGACAAATAAAATAAAGTAAACATATAAAACAGTACCAGTACCGTTGCGGCGTGCAGCCCGATCCATATATCGCTACGGCGTGCAGCCCGATCCATTTATCGTCGACGACGCTCACTAGGGGTGTGCAGACTCCGGGAGGGGCCCCTTACGGCCCAAGCACAATATCAAGTCATCTCGTGGCATCAAATCTAGGCCCTCGGCCTCATATCGAATTAGTATCTCAGTGCTTCCGGGGTGCAGCCCGATCCAAAAGTATCTTCACAATATACGCCCTCGGCCTTACTCAGTCAAAAATCACATAAGCCACTACGGCAACAGTAAAACATGATGCGCAGCCCAAAATATTATTGGAAATATCATTTCGAGTGTTAAAGCAAAATAAACTTGGTTGAGTCTTAAAAATAGTGGAAAATACATGATTGAGTTCAAGTAAAAAATCAAAACAGTGAGGAAATATCAACAATAATCCATGAAGGGTTCAATAGCTGGCACGAAGCTCAAATATGGCAATCATCCTAAATTATATGATAACAAGTAAATTTCAGTCAAATATGCACTAAATTCATCAATCGTGACGGACCAAGTTACAAGCCCCAACGGTGCTCTACCCCACGCTCGCTATCCGGCGTGCAAGTCACCTCAATATAGCACTACGATGTGCAAATCTGGGGTTTCAAACCCTCAGAATATCATTTACAATCATTACTCATCTCGAACCAGCGAAATCTCTAGCTCGTGATGCCTTTGCCCCTTAAATCGGCCTCCACATGAGCCGAATCTATCCAAACTATAACGAATACGTCACAATATGCTAAGGGAACAAAGCCCAAGCGAAAACAATCGAAAAATATCAAAAATCCCGAAAATTAGCAAAACCCGAGCCCCGAGCCCACTTCTTGAAACTCAGAAATTTTCACATAATTAGATTCCTTATCTTCCCACGAATTCATACATATCAAAAGTTCTCAAATCCGACCCCAAATGGCCTTTCAAATCCCAAATCAAAAGTCAAATTTCTCAAGCCCTAGTTCTTCAAATTTAGGCTTAGTTTCCATGAATTTCTAGGTGGATTTCACAATATAATCGAGTTTTAAGACGAAGATTCTTACCTCAAGTCAATTTCTCTTGAATCCCTCTTTGATTTCCTTCAAAAATCTCTAAAAACGAGCAGTCATGGGTGAAAATAGACCAAAAAATGCAGACAAGACGACTTAAAAACACTCTGCCCAGCACTCAAAATCCTTCTTCGCGATCGCGAAGCGCATTTTTAGTTTCCCAAAATTTAACCTTATGCAAACGCGACCCTATCTCTGCGAACGCGATGCACCATACTTTACACATACGCGAACGCGTTCCCTCACACGCGAAAGTGAAGAACAATAGCTCTTGGACCTCATTTCTTTATACGTGAACGCCACAGGTTTCACGCGATCGAGAAGCAAGAACCCCTAACCTTTCATGAACGCGATCCCATTAACGCAAATGTGAAGGTCTAATTCTTGGCCTTCCAAAATACTTCTACGCGATCGCGACTGTCCCCACGCGATCGCGAAGGCCAATTTCTCTACAACATCGGAAAAATAATTTTTGCAACTCTCAAAGCGAGAAATGGTCCGATTGACCACCCGAAGCTCACCCGAGGCCCCGGGACCTCAACCAAGAGAATCAACACATCCTAAAACCTCATTCAAACTTGTTCCAATCATCAAAACATCTCAAAAAACATCAAATCACTCAAAACACATCGGATTCAAGCATATGTTTCCAAATACTTCCGAAATACACTTCGATCAAAAATCTAGCCAAACGACATCCGAATGACCTAAAATTTTCCACACACATCCCAAATGACATAACGAAGCTACAGCAACTCTCGGAATTCCATTCTGACCCTCAGATCAAAATCTCACCTATCAATCGGAAATCCCCAAGATACTAACTTCGCCAACTCAAGCCAAATTCCACACCGGACCTCCAAAACCAATTCCGATCACACTCCTTAGTCATAATCACCCCATGAAGCTAACCAAATCATAAAAATTCTGATCCGAGATCACATAGAAATAAGTCAACTCTTGGTCAAACCTTTCAAATTCAAAACTTTCAACTGAGACTGTTCTTTCAAAGTTATACCGATTTTCGAGAAAAGCAAAACCAACGATTTACATCAGTCATAATACATCATACGGGGCAAGTCATGCCCCGTGAACTGGAGATCAGAGTACAAAAGCTCAAAACGACCGGTCGGGTCGTTACATCCTCCCCCACTTAAACACACGTTCGTCCTCGAACATACCCAGAGTTGTTCTAAAATCCAAACACTCGCTGAATAACCTTACCATGCATATACCCGGGGGTGATCCAACTTTACCCTATCTCATCCGATAACACAACATAGCTGAAATTTCACAATCCATCCTAAACCATAGAACCACACTTTCACTTCTGAAACCATCAATGCGATCAAAACCTCACACCTATACTCTGAATCATCCCGAACCAGTTGTAATAGACCATGCTTGCAACCTCATGTGTAATTATATGATATACCACATAACTCAAATACATGCAGCGATAACTTCCATTCACAGCAGCTGCCCACAATAACCAAATACCGATAGAAAACCTCTTATTAGCTAAAGTCGCATTCCAACACTTTCATATACTGCCAACGATAAATGAAACACACAATAAACCATAACCATTTCTCAGATCAACCATTCATGAGGCCATTTCTCCTCTGGCAATTACCATAGCGAATTTTTGAACTGAACCTCGATATTTACCCATCAAACATGCTGAAATCGAATCCATTTGTATTCATTAATGATCCTAATGATCTCTTATGACCAAACACACCACCTTTGTGACATGACACATCAATACGGGCCTAAGCCACAACTTGCATAACTACGCGCACCAATAAGCAACAGTCCGAACATGCTCAAATCATGAAAATGACTCAATTGAAAGAGATGTACCTCAAGCTCACCAGTACCACCACAACACAAGGCTGCGAATCCGTCTCACATCATAGAATAGAACATACGAATATATCCCGCAAGATCATATCTCCATATAGATTCGCGGCAATGCACAATCATATCCAAACACTGATCCACCTGAAACACCTCAAGTCACTATGCTTGAAGGCGACAACCACGCACCATTTGATGTGTGGAACCAAAGAACATCATCATGCCTACGGTGAGACAAATAACATATACCACGCAACCCGATAGGTCATCACTGATACTTCATTCACCGAGCAACACCCAATTACTCTTCCCACTCAACTTCCACTATGAATTCCCAATAGAACCGCACCACACGTGCCCATAACTAACAAATCATAACGTCTCACAACACAGAAAAGCAACACATAGATCTCCCCAGATCACAAACAAGCTCAATAACGATCGAATCAACCTATCCCTCAACAATACAATTTGGGGCCAACCAAGCCGACTCAAGCTAGAACAAGCATCCATATTGGCCGGCCAATGAACTCATTATCAAGGAAGCTTGAAGTTGCTCCTTCTACTACTACAACTCTTACTAGAATCATACGATATGGTGCCCGGCACCAAATCAATACCGAAATCACTAACCTCGCCTGATGACATGCCCGACCACAAGAAATGCATCCGAAAAGTCCCTCAACACCTGAACTGAATCTATGGTAGAAACCCCTACACTGACATCCATCACGAAGGACCAATAAAGAAAAGAAATCCTTCCCTGTCGTCCGCTAGGTCTTTGAAATATAAACCACTCTACTAGAACATAATCTGACGCACCTCGCCAGTCAACCCATGGCGTTTCCGGCATAGCCCATAGCGCAATAGTCCAGGCAGCGAGTTAGAGCGACGAGGTAGCTGTTGACGTCTACAGCCCCTTGTCTCCCCTATTTTCTATCGTTTGAGATTTCTTTAGACTATTGTATCAGATATTTTTACTTCGTAGATGTATAGCGAACTCTGTAGTAGCTCATGACTTGTGACACCCCGGTTTGGCTGTTTCGAGATGGTTTCCCTCATATTTATCACCATTTCCACATTATTTACTATGTTAAGCATGTGTTAGAATTGTTAATGTTAATTAATTGCTTTAAAAGAGGCGTTGGCATTGTTCTGGCTGGCCTTGTCTTCACGAGAGGCGTCATCACGACCGGGTTGGGAATTGGGTCGTGACAAGTTGGTATCAGAGCCTAGGTTACTAGGTATCGCGAGTCATGAGCTGGTTTAGTAGAGTCTCGTGGATCGATACGTAGACGTCTGTACTTATCCTTGAGAGGTTGCAGAACCTTTAGGAAAACTTCACATTCTTGAAATTCTTGTCGTGCTAACTTGTTTATCCGAGTACTAAACTTTTCTTTATTCTATTCTCTCACAGATGGTGAGGACACAAGCTACCGGACGTGACGGACGACCACCAGTACCACCCAGTGAGACCACCAGAGGTCGTGGACGCAGTCGTGGTCGTGGTAGAGGTAGAGCAGCCGGGGTAACACCTGTGGATCCTCCAGTTGCCCCAGCTCAGGACCAGGCTCCACCAGCACCAGTTCGGGCACCAACTGTGCCCATTATAATTTAGGGTCTTCAGGAGACTTTGGCTCATATTTTGACATTTTGCACTGGCCTGGCACAGGCAGTTTCATCCACCACAGCAGCAGCTACTTCACAGGCTAGGGGAGGCAATCAGACCCCCGCTGCTCACACACCTGAGCCGGTAGTGTAGGGATTATAGACTCCATAGGCACCTCTAGCTCAGCCAGTTGCACCATTGCAGGAGTTCAGGGTTCCAGTTATGCCAGAGCATGATCAGCATCGCCTCGTGAGGTTTGGTAGACTCCAGCCTCCGACATTTATTGGTGCTGAGGGCGAGGATGCCCAGGGGTTTCTTGATAGGTGTCAGTGCATGCTCCGTACAGCGGGGATTCTTGAGTCTAGTGGTGTGGCTTTTACTACTTTTTAGTTTACTGGGGATGCCTTCACTTGGTGGGAGGCGTGTGAGCGGCGTAGGCCGGCTGGTGCAACACCTTTTACTTGGCAGGAGTTCTCCACTCTCTTCTTGGAGAAGTATGTACCGCGGTCTCGCAAAGAGGAGTAGCGCAGATAGTTTGGGTGGCTACGGCAGGGAGATATGACAGTGTCCCAGTATGAGATGATATTTTCAGAGTTGTCTCGTCATGCAGTTTGGCTAGTTCTGATACATCGTGAGCATATCTGGAGGTTTGTTAATGGTCTCAACTACCTTTTTCGTATTCTTAAGACTAGGGAGCAAGTGTTGGGTGCCATATTAGAGGAGGTGGTTGATATAGCTCGAGAGATTGAGGCGGCTCGCCGTCAGGATCAAGATGAGAGGGAGGCCAAGAGGCCTCGAGGTTCTGGTAGTTATAGTGGCGCTCCTTCGAGAGGCCAGTTCCAGAAGGGTCGGGGTCGTTCTTTCAGGCCCGCTCAGTTAGCCCGTCCCGAGTATCGCGGGGCATCTTCAGGTCGTGGTTATCATGGTTCTCAGTAGAGTCAGCCATCTCTCAGCGCTCTTTCAGAACAGAGTTCATCTCGTGCTCTGTCCGCTCAGGGTTCTTCCAGGCCGAGTGCATCAGCTAGTCACTCCGGTATGAGGGGTTCCCTTCAGTCCCAGTCCCCAGCACTTGGGAGTTGATATGAGTGTGGAGAGTTTCGTCATAAGCGGAGGCACTGTCCTCGTCGTGCTGCTAGCTCATCTCAGCAGAGGGGTCAGCCCTTATCTTCTGGTCCAGTTTCTTCAGCACCCACCCCGCCAGCTAGGGGTGAGGATTAGGCAGCCAAGGGTCCCCCTAGAGGGTCAGGTCGATTAGGCGGTGGTCAGGCTCATTTTTATGCTATTCAGGGTAGGACATATGACATTTCTTCAGATACTATCATTACAGGTATCATTTCAGTCTGCCACAGAGATGCCTCAGTCTTATTTAATCCCGGTTCCACCTATTCTTATGTGTTCTCATATTTTGCTCATCATCTAGGTACATCCCGAGGGTGTCTTGCTTTACCTGTTCATGTATCTACCCTGGTGGGCGATACTATCATTGTGGACCATGTGTATCGATCTTGTTTGGTGACTATTGGGGGTCTGGAGATCCGAGTTGATATATTGCTATTGATCATGGTGGATTTTGATGTTATTTTGGGCATGGACTGGTTATATCCGTGTCATGCTATTCTAGACTATCATGCTAAGATAGTTACTTTGGCTATGCCGGGTGTACCGCGGATCGAGTGGCGTGGTGTGACTGATTATGTTCCTAGCAAAGTAATTTCCTTCCTGAAAGCCCAGCGTATGGTTGGGAAGGGTTGCCTTTCATACTTGGCATTTGTGAGAGATGTTGGAGCCGAGACTCCTAGTATGATTCCGTCCCAGTTGTGAGGGAGTTTCCCGATGTTTTTCCTACAGACCTATCGGGCATGCCACCGATAGGGATATTGATTTTGGTATTGACCCGGTGCCTGGCACTCAGCCCATTTTCATTCCGTCATATCGTATGGCACCAACATAGTTGAAAGAATTAAAGGATCAGCTTTAGGAACTCTTAGATAAGGGGTTCATTCGGGCGAGTGTGTCACCATGGGGTGCACCGGTTCTATTTGTGAAGAAGAAAGACGACACCATGAGGATGTGCAATGACTACAGGCAATTGAACAAAGTAACAGTGAAGAACAAGTATCCTCTTCCTCACATTGATGATTTATTTGACCAGCTTCAGGGAGCGAGGGTATTCTCTAAGATTGATCTCTGTTCGGGCTATTACCAGTTGAAGATCAGGGATTCAGATATTATGAAGACTGCTTTTAGGACTAGATATAGGCACTATGAGTTTCTTGTTATGTCTTTTGGGCTAACCAATGCCCCAGAAGCGTTTATGCATCTGATGAACAGTGTATTTTGGCCTTATCTGGATTCGTTCGTTATTGTTTTTATTGATGATATTCTGGTGTACTCGCGTATCCAGGAGGAGCACGCACAGCATTTGTGAGTTGTATTGCAGAGATTGAGGGAGGATAAGCTTTATGCAAAGTTCTCCAAATGCGAGTTTTGGCTCAGCTCAGTAGCTTTCTTGAGGCACGGGTGTCCAGCGAGGGTATTCAGGTCGACCCGAAGAAGATAGAGGCAGTTCAGAGTTGGCCTAGACCAACCTCAGCCATAGAGATTCGTAGTTTCCTTGGTTTGGCAGGTTATTATCGTCGACTTGTGCATGGATTTTCCTCTATTGCATCGCCCTTGACCAAGTTGACTTAGAAGGGCACTGCATTTGTATGGTCGGACGAGTGTCAGGAGAGCTTTCAGAAGCTCAAGACAGCCTTGACCACGGCTTCAGTATTGGTTTTGCCCTCAGCTTCAGGTTCTTATACTGTATATTGTGATGCTTTGAGAGTTGGGATCGGATGTGTATTGATGCAAGAGGGTGGAGTCATTGCTTATGCTTCTCGTCAGTTGAAGCCCCACGAGAAGAACTACCATGTACATGATTTGGAATTGGCTACTATAGTTCATGCTTTGAAGATTTGGAGGCACTACTTGTATGGTGTATCTTGTGAGGTATTCACCGATCATTGCAGTATTCAGCATTTGTTCAAGCAAAAGGACCTTAATTTGAGGCAGCGGAGGTGGTTAGAGTTACTTAAGGATTATGACATTACCATTTTGTATCACCCGAGGAAGGCCAATGTAGTGGCCGATGCTTTGAGCCGAAAGGCGGTTAGTATGGGGAGTTTGGCATATATTCTAGTTGGGGAGAGGCCCTTTGCAATTGATGTTCAGGCTTTTGCCAATCGGTTGGTGAGACTAGATTCAGAGCCCAGTCGGGTGTTGGCTTGTGTGGTTTCTCGATCTTCCTTATATGATCGCATCAGAGAGCGCCAGTATGATGATCCACATTTTCTTGTCCTTAAGGACAGGGTTCAGCATGATGATGCCAGAGACGTGACCATTGATGATGATGGTGTGTTACGGATGCAGGGCCGGATTTGTGTGCCCAATGTAGATGGGGTTCGGGAGTTGATATTGGAGGAGGCGCACAGCCCGCGGTACTCCATTCATCTGGTTCCCGTGAATATGTATCAGGATTTGAGACAACACTATTGGTGGAGGAGGATGAAGAAGGATATTATAGGGTTTGTGGCTCGGTGTCTCAACTGTCAGCAGGTAAAATATGAGCATCAGAGGCCGGGTGGTGTACTTCAGCGGATGATTATTCTAGAGTGGAAGTGGGAGAGGATTACTATGGATTTTGTGAGTGGTCTCCCTCGGACCTTGAAGAAGTTCGATTCGATTTGGGTGATTGTGGACCGGCTGACCAAGTCCGCGCACTTCATTCCGGTATGTACTACCTATTCTTCGGGGCTGGCAGGGATCTTTATCCGGTAGATTGTTCGATTGCATGGTGTTCTAGTGTCTATTATCTCATATAGAGGTACTCAGTTTACTTCTCAGTTCTGGAGGACATTTCAGCGAGAGTTGGGTACGCAGGTAGAGTTGATCACAACATTTCATCCTCAGACGGACGGGCAGTCCGAGCGTACTATTCAGATATTGGAGGACATGTTGCGTTCCTGTGTTATTGATTTTGGAGGTTCTTGGGATGAGTTTTTGCTGCTTGGAGAGTTTGCCTACAATAACATTTATCAGTCGAGCATTTAGATGGCTCCGTATGAGGCGTTGTATGGGAGGCGGTATGGATCTCCAGTTGGATAGTTCGAGCCCAGCGAGGCTAGACTATTGGGGAAAGAGTTGGTTCAGGATGCCTTAGAGAAGGTGAAGTTGATTCAGGAGAGGCTCCGTACAACACTGTGACGTTAGAAGGGTTATGCGAACCGGAAGGTTCGGGATGTGTCTTATATGGTTGGTGAGAAGGTCTTGCTGAAGGTTTCACCCATGAAGGGTGTTATGCGATTTGGGAAGAAAGGGAAGCTGAGTCTACGGTTTATTAGACCTTTTGAGGTACTTAGGAGGATTGTGGAGGTGTCTTATGAGCTTGCCTTGCCACCCAGCTTATCAGGCATGCATCCGGTATTTCATGTGTCTATGCTCCAAAAGTATGTTGGGGACCCGTCTTATGTATTGGATTTCAGCACTGTTCAGTTGAATGATGACTTGACCTATGATGTGGAACCAGTGGCTATTTTGGGTCGTCAGGTTCGAAAGTTGAGATCAAAGGATATAGCTTCGGTGAAAGTGCAGTGGAGAGGTCGGCCCGTGGAGGAGGCTACTTGGGAGACCGAGCGAGAGATGCGGAAAAGATATCCTTACCTATTTGAGGCTTTATGTATATTTCTTGACCCGCTCAAGGACGAGCGTCTGTTTTAGTTGGGGAGGATGTGACGACCCGGCCCGTCATCATATGAGTTACTGCCTCATTTCCCTATTTTTCTGCTTCCTTATGTTTTATTATAGGAGTCTTGGGTGAATGAGTTGAATTGGATTGGTTTTAGATGGAAATGAGACACTTAGTCTCTTTAAGGAAGGCTTGTTTTGGAAGAGTCAACCGGACATTGACTATTGAGTTAGAGGGCCCGGATGCAATTTCCAGTGATTCAGTTAGCTTCGGGGGTTGATTTGTGACTTAGGAGTGTGATCGGAATTGATTTTGGAGGTCCGGTGTAGAATTAGGCCTGAATTGGCGAAGTTAGTATTTTGGCGAATTCCGGTTGATAGGTGAGATTTTGATTCGAGGGTTGGAATGGAATTCCAAGAGTTGTTGTAGCTTCGTTAGGTGATTTGGGATGTGTGTGCAAAATTTCAGGTCATTCAGAGGTGTTTTGGTCGGGTTTTTGATCAAATGCGTAATTCGGAAGTTTTAGAAGAACTTAGGCTTGAATACGATGTAATTTGATGGTTTTGGTGTTGTTTATAGTGTTTTGATGATTGGAGCAAGTTTGAATGATGTTTTAGGATGGTTTGGCACTTTTGGTTGAGGTCTCGGGGGCCTCGGGGTGATTTCAGATAGCCATCAGGATGGATTTTGGAGTTGTAAAACTACTGGTTTACTGATATCTGGTATTTCCGCATCTGCGAAAAAGGGGCCACAGAAGCGGTTCCGCATATGTGAGGGTTTGGTCGCGAGTGCGAGTGTAGGCTATGTGGAGGATTTTTGCCGAAGCGGAGTGGTTCCGCAGGAGCGGTCTCCGCAAATGCGGTTGCTGACCGCAAAAGCGGTCCGTGTTGGTGAAGGGTGTTCTGCAGAAGCAATAGGTTGTTCGCAGATGCGGTCACCGCAGAAGTGGGATTGGACCGCCGAAGCGGTCCTAGGCGTGTTAGTGAGTTCCGCAGAAGTGGTAGTCGCATATGCGGTAAGGTAACCGCAGATGCGAAAATGACTGTTCAGATAAGGGTTTTAAAGCTCAGTTTGTTCCGCGAGCTTAAGTTCATTTCCACTATTTTTGATCGACCTTGAGAACTTTTGGACGGAAATTGAAGGGGATTTCGACTAGGTGTGATTGGAGGTGAGTTATTTGACCTAAATACATGATTTAATTGTAGAATTAACATAGAAATTTGTGGAAATTCATCAAAAGGGGGTAAAGCTAGGGCTTGGAAATTTGGTATTTCAAAGTGGGATTTGATGGGTCATTTGAGCTCGGATTTGGGAGTTTTTTGTATGTATAGACTCGTGGCGAGATAAGGAATCCGATGATGTTAATTTTTTGATTTTTCGAGAAGGGGCCCGGGCTCGGGTTTTGTAAATTTTGTGAATTTCGATATTTTTCGAGTCTTTTCAATTGGGTTATGTTCCCTTTGCCTATTGTAACATATTCGTTGTGGTTTTGACCAGATTCGACGCGCGAGAAGGTCGATTTGCGAGTCAAGGGCATAGCGAGCTAGGATTTTGGCTGGCTTGAGGTGACTAATGATAGTAAATGATATCCTTAGGGTTTGAAGCCCCGGATTTGCACAACATAGTGCTATATTGAGGTGAAACACGTGCTCAATGATGAGCGCGGGATTGTTTGCTAATGGGATTGTAACTTGGTCCGTCCCGTTCGATATTTTACTGCGTATTTGGCTGAACTGTTTTGTTTATCACCACTATTTGGGCTAGTTACCATGTTTGGGGCCTCGCGCCGAATTGTAGAACCCTTAGGGGCATTATAACTGATTTTCCTCACTTTACTTATTGAAAATCACATCCTCGGTCATGTTTCTATTTGTTTAAACAATGTGAACCGGTTTTATAAGTGTTAATCCTAAATGAGGGAAATATGTGGGCTGAGATCCCTACCTTATAGTATTGTGTCCTAAAATGGCTGAGAGGGGTTAAGAACCCAACAGTGGGATGTCAAATACTTATATAGATCGGGCTGCACGCCGCAACAAATGCATATATGGATCAGGCTGTACACCGCAACAAATATTTATGTGGATCGGGCTGCGCGCCGTAGTAATATTGCACTTGGGCTGTAGGAGCCCCTCCCGGAGTCTCCACACCCCCAGTGAGCGTCGTCGACGAGATGTGGATCGGGCAGCACGCCGCAGTGGTTACTATATGATACTATTCTGAGAGTGACCTGAGAGAGAGATTGCCCGAGGGGCTAATATTATGCTGAGTGACTGAGATTGAGCCCGAGGGGCTGTTACTGTACTGAGCAGTTGATACTGGGCCCGAGGGGCAGTTTTACTATTTACTACTTATTAGCTATTTTACCCGATTTACCTGCCTTTGAAACTAAGATTTCATTTGACTTTCACGGATTTTACTACTTTAAGTGATTTACTGCATGATATAGAACTGCCTTGTGTTGTTATGTGTTTTCTTATCTTCGGTTATTATTTATTATTATTACTCACTGGGTCGGAGTACTCACATTACTCCACCATGCGTGCAGATTCAGAATAGCTGAGTTCGCACCTGAGCACTGATTCTTTCCAGACCAAGCAGCGAGTTGGAGTGACGAGGTAGTTTTTGACGTCCGCAGCCCCTTGTCTTCCCTATTTTATATCGTTTGAGCTTCCTTCAGACTATTGTATAAGATATTTTTACTTCGTAGACTTATAGAAAACTCTATAGTAGATCACCACTTGTGACACCTCTGTTTGGGCTGTGTCGGGATGGTTTCCCTCGTATTTATCACCATTTCCGCATTATTTACTATGTTAAGCATGTGTTATAATTGTTCAATTAATTGCTTTAAAAGAGGTGTTGGCGTTCTTCTGGCTGGCCTTGTCTTCACGAGAGGCGCCATCACGGCTGGGTTGGGAATTGGGTCGTGACAAAAATAGAGACACTTGAAACTGGTTCTTCTATCCTGTTCATGTAGCTTCAGGTTCACACAGTTGAATCACACAAGAATTGCTTGTAAAATGCCTTGCTATTTTGCTTTCAACTCAGGTTTAACTTCAGCATTTGTGCATACCTGTAAAATAAGGTTGTATTGTGGGTCGGGCCCAGCCCGGGACCGCCACGAGACAGCGAGACCACGGGCCAAACGAGCCGGTCCCAAACGTTCCTAAAATCCCACTGTGGGTCGGTCCTCTAAAAATAGACCGCGAGCCAGGGACCAGCTGGCAGGCCTGGGCCGGTTCATCTGGGCCAAACGGGCCCAACGAGTATTTTTCAAATTTTTTTTTTATAAAATTGGCCAAAGGTTGGATGTTTAAAAACTAGCCGTTAGCCTGCCAATTTAGCCGTTTGGCTTTTTGAAAAACAGCCATTTGGGCTCCAAACTTTATTTTAATCCCAAACTTTTTATAATTACACCTTTTCCCTATTCTCAAATATAAATACCCCCTCATTCTTTCATTTTTACTCACAAATTCATTAATCTCTTTTCTTCTATAATTGCTTACTTTATTTTTGCAATTTTGTGAAAAATTATGAAGTTGGTGAATTGAAGTATTCAAGTCTTCAATGATATTCAATTTTCAAGAAGTTGTTCGTCAATTCGGTAAACTCGTTCCAACTCTTAAGTTTTAATATTATAGTTTTGTTTGTTTTAGTTTATAGAATTATAATTAATATGGACTTTTCTTTGGAAAAAATATTTGGTGGTAAGGGAAAATCTAAAATTGGTGAATCTAGCGCGAAGCTACTACTCCTCCCCCGGCTCCCCAACCCAGACCGGTTACCCGTATTCCTCAACCTGTTATTCTTGATAGTGATAACCCTTGTTTTTAATTTACCGATAGTCAATTTTGCCATGATGTTGCACCAGGTAAACAATTAAATGATGAATATATGAATGCTCTTTATACTAATGAAACTATCGATGAAAATGATAAGGAAAATGATGATTTAGATGAAACGCAACCGAATTTAGATGATACACCTACTAGTCATGTTGTTAACCTAACTGATAATAATCCAAATGATGCCCCGACTGACCCTCATGTAGTAACCCCTACTTTTAATAGACAGCCTTCTAAACGGACCAAAACATCTCTTGTTTGGCACCTTTTTACTCAACCAAGAGAACAAAATAAGGCTAAGTGTAAACCTTGTTGGTCTTTGATGGCTCATAAATATACTAGAGACCGTAGCGGTACAGTTACTTTGACTAGACACATAAAGAAACAACCTAGAGATAAAGCTAAATATTTTCAAATGAAAGTTGTTCAAGAGGGGAGAAGTGTAGGTACTGAGGTTAACCCTAGTATAGGGTCAAATCTAGTTCAATCGGGAATTAACACTATTACTGGTAACATTTTATATTACGGTCCAAATAAAGATCGTGAAGAATTGGCAAAAATGGTTACTGTTATGTGCTTACCCTATAGTTTTCCTTCTAACCCTCACTTTGTGCATTATATTAGAAACGTTTTTAATCCTACTTATAAAGGATGGCCTCGCGCAACCGTAAAGAGCGATATTTATATATTTATAAATATAAACATGAATATGAATAATCTTTGTGCTATTTATTTACTCATATATAGATTGTTACATTGCTATTACTACTGATATTGGCAGGAGTGGTAATGACTATGATTATCTTACTGTAACCACTCATTGGATTGACGAGGAATGAAAAATGAAAAAGCACATTATTGCTTATAGAATAATTAATTCACGTCACACAACTAAGTTTATTGCTAACACTGTTGCATATATTTGTAGATATTTTTGCATTAGAGATAAAATAATGTCAATTTCAATGGATAATAATTCTAGTAACACTAATGTTATAGGCTTGCTTACAACTACACTAAATCCTGCATTTAGTAAGTTAGATGCATTTGTCATATTTACCATTTAATCGTCAGTGATGGTATGAAAATTTTAAATGTGGAAATTAAAAAGGTTAAAATGTCTCTTAATTGGATTTTTTATTCAAATCGTAGAAATAGACTTAGGGAATATTTTAAAAAATGTGATGAATTTGGCCTTAGAGAAAGAAAGGTTCCTAAAGCTTGTCCGACTAGATGAAATTACATGTACGAAAGTTTAGTTGTTGCATATGAATATAGAAACCCAATAAACGCAACGTTTAATGCTCGTGTTGGTGGTGGTGATGATGATGATGAGCACCTTACAAATCAGGATTGGACTAATGTTAAAATTCTTGTAGATTTTTTACAACAATTTCATGTTGCTTCAACTGAATTATCTGGGCAATATTATCCTCCAATTTCTAACTGTTTAGTTTATATTTCAGCACTTGCAAATTTGTTTACTAAATTTTCAGAGGGTGAGGTAATTTATCAACTTACTATTAACTCTATGAAAGATAAATTTAAAAAATATTTTTTCCCTATCCCCCTATTTATGGTGTTGTTGCCATGTTAAATCCTACCATGAAATTAGGAGGTCCTCACTTTTGGTATACAAATATTTATAAGGTTTTAGATCTTTCAGATGAGGAATATGCTTCACTTGCATATGCAAAATCCCCAATTAAAATAAATGGTCAAACAATTTATAATGCTTATCAACTAGCCTTAGATCATGCTAGACCAAATGTTACAACTCCTACTGAGTCTAGTTTGCAATCATCTAAAAGAACTGCGGGTCTAAGAGCACTTAGTTCTTGGACGGAGTTCAGGGGTTCTCAAGGTTAATATATTGGTGATACTTCACAACTAAATGAGCTTCAAGTTTATTTGTCGCAGGGACCTGAACCAGAGAATCCCTACGGCTCCTTTGACGTTTTGGAATGGTGAAAGGGAAAATACAAACACAATCCGATTTTTTCAAGGATGACTCGAGATATTTTAAGTTTTCAAGCTTCAACAGTGGCGTCGGAGAGCGCTTTCAGTCAAGTGAGGTTTCAAATCGGTGATCATAGAGCGTCTATGAGGGAGAGCTTGGAAAATAAGTACTCTTTAAAGATTGGATCCGTTCGGAAAGAAGAAATTTTGGACTTGCTAAATCACAACCGGATATAGACAAAACTTATGAAGAAATGCTAGCGGAACTTACGGAGGATGTTGCTTCGCCCGGAAGCGGTGATGAACAAGCTTCTTTTCCGCCACCACCAACAGAAATTCCTTCGAACCTTGAAGGATTTATGAAATTTGTTAGAGGTAATATGTAGACTAATATGTAACTTATTTTTTGGCACATCTTCATTAGTTTTTTTCCTTTAAATGGTGGTATTATCACCTTATTGTGCTCATTACATTGGGGGAAGGAAGACTAAGAAAGATATTGCCATTTTTTGTTAATGTCGTAATAATAAAAATTATAAGGTATTCCCTTGAATATTTATTTGTAATTTTTGTGTGTTTAAATTTGAATTATAAGATTTAACCCACAATTATATAATATAAATTACAAGAAATTATATTAGGGAATATATATATATATATATATATATATATATATATATATATATATATATATATATATAT